>UESW01000336.1:0-42388 GCA_900491605.1 Calamus simplicifolius | reverse complement strand
TGTGGGAATAACAATAAATTAAGATTAGTATGAAATTTGATTGATATTCATGGGATGAATGTGTATGAGATACAAATCAAATTTATATGTATTGTTGAGAACAAATATTGGACAAGACTCGCCTTGAGATTAATACATGGATCAAAGTCATAAGTTAATCTCTAGTAGTTGTGTTATTAAATCCTTAGACCTGAGATTGCTATAGTTCTCAACATGAGGAATATTATGTTTTGACATAATCAAATGTGTCTTTAACCAGATGATTATAAATATTATGATTGAACATAATAAGAATCATGTAGTAAGATGTGAGTGATTAAGATAGAATTTGTCCCTCTTATTATAAGAGAGATATCTCTGGACCCCTCGATGATTGAGACTGAGAAATGCATGGCCATGCTCAAATGAATTGATGGAGATCAATATCATTTGTTTAGTCAGTCTAATTGGGTTTCGAGAAATAAAGATAGAGAGATATAAGTTGACTTTATCCATGCCTTATATTCTATCAAGATATCATGTGACAAAAGGATTATGTTAATAGCTACTTTAAGGTTGTCTCGGAACATGAGCTTTTCATTTAACTTGGGTAGTCATAATGTCTTGCTAGAGGCCGCTTATGACTTGTAGGTTCAAAATGTGATTTAGGCCTACTGCCAACGTTAATTGAACCTATAGGGTCGCACACTAAGAACGGACAATATTGGTTACGATTTGTTACTCTCTATATAATTTAAAATGATGAGATTATTTTAAATTACAAATAATAATTAGTTGTCATTTAGATTTGAGTTTAATTTTGAGAAAATTTAAATCGTAATTTAATTGTGACAAGTAATTAAATTGTTACATTTTCTTATTGGATAAGGAAATAATCCATAAAGTTTTTTTGGTTAAAAATATATATTCCTTATTTTGTAAGGAAAGGATTTAAATTGTTATTATTTAAAAGGAGTTTTAAATAAATATCAATTAAAATCTTAGTTAACCAAATTCCTAGCAGGCTTGTATATATGTTCGATATATACGTTTTAGAGTCTGTGGGGCATTTCAAAGGTAACATCGATTGGGGCATTTGAAAGGTCACATCGATTGGGGAATTTAAAAGGTCACGTCGATTGGGGCTTTCAAAGCGTCGTATCTTTTGCCTTAAAGATGGAAAAATAGAGAGTTGAATATATGGTTCATTTTTGTGAAAAATAAAATGGTTGAACTAGCATTCAAAACCATTTTGGTGTCCGTTCGTATGTGGATACTTGTAGAGGGTGATCGTCTTTCTGAAAGGCAGCACCTTTGAAGATCTGAGAAAACCCAACACAAGAACAGAAGGATTACATACTGATTAAAAGGTAATAACAAAAGGTAATAACAAAAGGTAATATTTTTGTTTATCCTTCTTTCGGTTTTTATGAAACGCATGTGATCTTGGTGGGTTATAAATTTATTTTGTTTCCGCTGCAATTTATTCCAATTAGATTGGGATTTTTCATTCCATAACCAACAAAAAGGACTCCCGGTATTCAATACCCAGGTCTGATTATCATATACGGAAAAATTACAAGGTGTTATCATATAAATACCTTGTTGAGCAACATCTTGCCCTTTTTCTTCTTTGGCCTGTTTGGATCAAGTGTGGCAATGTAAGAGGACAGTTCCTCTTCAGTGCCCTTGCATCTTGCAATGAAAGCATTCAGCTTGACTTTTATCAACTTTCTTCTTCTGCATCTGACCCTTATAGATGTCCTAGCATGTTGCACCTTTTTCTTATTCTTTTTCTTCTTCCCTTTCCCAAAGGGTTGACGCCCTACCTTAGATCCTTCAACCACATTAACCAAACCCTTAGAGAGCTGGTTATCCTTCTCAAAGTTCTGTAACAACCCCAACAAACCGTGGTAGTTGACTGCAGGCTTTGTCATTCGAAAATGAGTAAGGAAAGGTCGGAAGGATAGAGGCAAGGAATTCAGGATCGCATCTTTTCCCAACTGCTCATGTAGGGGAAAGCCGAGCTTGCTTAGAAGTTCTATCTTCTCGATCATATACAATACATGATCAGTGACAGAAGATCCATCCTCATTCGAGCATTAAAAATAGCACAACTAGTCTTGTGCCTTTCAACATCGTCGGGTGTGCCGAAAGATTCATTCAACGCTTGAATGATTTCTTCTGGCTGAGCATTCTCGAACCGGCGACCGAATTCATCGTTCATTGCTGCTAGCATGATGCAACACATGCTAGTTCTATCACTGAGCCACTTCTGATAAGTGTCTTTCTTAGAACTTTGGGTGTTTGCATCAGGTATCTTTGGTGCAGGATTATTCAGAATATATAGAATCCTCTCATGCTCAAGGACGATCTTAAGTTTTCTAAACCAGCTATTGAAATTTGAACCATTCAACTTGTCACTATCCAATAGGGACCTTAATGATAAATTAGTGGCCATTTTCTGCATAAGGAAAAACTAAAGTTTAGTAGTATATAAATTGATTCAGTCTAAAGACTTGGACTTTAGTCTAAAGATTCTTCCACTATTTTGTTCAAATTGGCAGCCTCTACACCCCAATTCAAAGAATTATTCTTAATTCTTTAGTGGGCACTAAGATCTACATAGACTACATACAGGCCCAAGTGAAGCTTGGCCAACCCATATGCATCTAAGAGTAGGTTCAAAACTAATTGTTTCCAAAACAATTCTTAGTGTTCAGTTTTGCCCCATGTACCTCTTCAGCAGGCATGGAGTGCCTCCACTGAAAGTTCTGGTTAGGTCCAACCATTAAATGATATAATCAGTGTAACCTATCAATAGACAACCAAGCCCGAGTGAAGCTCGGCCACCTGACTGTCTATTTAATAGTTACGCTGACTTATCATATAATGAATGATAATTCCGATGGTTGACAAGCACCAGGCATGGAGTGCCTCCAATGATTATCAAGACATCGGACTCATTATCACCCACCTTAATGGGAGGCTATGATCTAGTTATCATATAACTATTTCATTTTAAGGACCTAATAATTTTAGAGGATTTAATAATCTGAAGATAAATTGACTAATCAAGTTCTCCCACTGAATCTATGAAATCAGTAGAATGAAACAAGATTAAGTCAGGTTAAGTGGCCCTAAATCAGTCAGACTGATTTCCTTACAGGCATGGGTCAACCCGAATCAGGTAAATGATCTAAATCATAAATGGTTCACCATATTGACCAGGTAAGTGAGATCGATGGGAGGGATATGCCATTAACTCATTAAAGACGCATCAATACGAGTAGCTTCCAATTAAAAACCATTCGATCGTTGATCCTAGAGCAACTTGCCAACTCACCTTGACATCATATGGTTAACCAATTTTGATTTGACCATCTAAGAGATTCATGCTCAACCACGGAGCCTAATCTACTTTCATTTGGTTTAATCAAAGACATGGACATGATCAACTACAACTATTGTTTGATTTAGAGCATCCTTAACCTAATCTAATAATTAGATTTGATCAAATACTCTTATAGTCCATTTGATTTAAACCTTAGGGTCTAACCCTTTATGGACCTGATTTAGCTAACCCAAAAGATTAAATATATTTCATGTCATATATTTTGAATCATGTATCAGTTGCATTATTTAACTACTCATAATTCCTATATTTAGATCATATCTAAAAATTATGAATAAATATTTGACATTCAAAAAAGACTCATAAATATTTGTATGTTTCATAACATAGACATCATGCCATCATATCTCATATCTATGTTTTTATACTAAACATGCAAATATCATGCTTTTATACAACATCATATGTATCAAATATAAAACATCTCTTGAGTAGTGTGTAATTTGTTTTGATGCCAAAGATCAATTTAAATTATCTTTTGACTAAACATCAAGAACCATAACGTTACGGCAATATGTCATAGAATACCTCGTTGAATGGGTAATTTGGATTTTTAATCCATCTATGACCGAATAGCCTGTGATCCATTTTAGCTTTGATTACATAATTAATAGGAGCATTAATTTACATGTAATAAATTAGATCAATAATGAAACCATGCTCTGATACTATTTGTAGGGAGAATTAATCTTTGAGGCATGCATATTTTAAAATTTGATAATAATTATCAATGCGGAATTTTAAAGATTACATATTAATCTATCTAACATGCATCAAGATCATATCTTTGCCTTATATATAGGATCGTTTGATCTAATATATGCATATAAATAAAATCATCAAGATCATATCTTGATCTTCAAGATAAGAAGTCATACTACTTCTTGAAGCCTGCCTTAAGATCTAGGGATCAAATCACTTACCTTAAGAACAGTTGGTAAATCCTTTTGTGCTCTGCAGCCGTTCAATCGTCCGGCCTCTAGTATCATCCACGCGAAGCCCCGAATGATCGGATTCCCAAGAGTGCTAGCTCGCAGAAAAATAACTTTGCTGATCTTGAATCCTCCCACTTGAATCTTCCTCCAAGATCCACCAAACTTTTGCTAACACCAGAATCACTAGGATTTTCTATTCTAACTCTTTAGAATTTCAATCCATGACATATTGTGTGCTGTTGTTATTATCTAGTGAGGGATATCCTCTATTTATAGTCTCATTTTAGTCAGCCCATTAAATTCTAACATTTAGAATTCCGCCGTTTGGTAAAAAGCAAAGAGACACTGAACCAAAGAGACGCGGCGTTTAGTTAATTCCGATGTTTGGTGAAAACCAAAGAGATGCGGTGTTTGTTAATTCTGACGTTCGGTGAGAACTAAAGAGATGTGAATTCTAACACTTAGAATTCTATCGCCTGGTTGATTCAAAGAGGCACATTTATTCCATAAATTCTAACACTTTAGAATTCCAACGGAATCGTTTGGAGAAGATTAATGTTACATATTAAATTCTATATGTGAATTTAATCTCTCAGACTTTAGTTATCTCATCATATGAGATACTTATGTGAGAGGTTTGGGTTCAGGTTTTGGTTTAAGCTGATCTGAATTTATTGGACTGAACCTACATAGATCATGGTTCTAGCCCAAATCAAATTTGGCTAGTCCCGAATCTATTTAAATTCAAATCAAGTCTAATTTCAAATCAATATTTGAAATTGATTAGTCCTTCTAATAGACTTAAACCAAATTGAATCTTATTCACTTGTACTTAACCCAATTGAGATAATTCAATCAATCAAATTGATTAATTAAATCATATACGATTCTCAATCGTTGATCAGCAAATAGATCATCATAGGAAACTTCTATGCGTGTGACTCTCTAGGTTCGAACCTAAGCCGGTAGCATAGAAACAACTTTCTATACTAATCGATGTGCCCATCTAGCAATGGAACCCGACGTCCAGATAGGTCGAAGAGTTGCCGAGCAAACTCCAAGAACCCTAAGAAATAGTTATCGTATAATTCATCCTTTGACCACAAATGCTAAGGATGGCTTAAGAGCCTGTCAACTCTAAACAACAAATCCATAAAGTGATTTTAATTTTAGTGATCATGTGACTTTCACATGAAGTGCCTTGGCCAAGGTCTTGCTAAATTGAAACACAAGCATTTCTCTTTTAACGGGATAGGTCAAATTCTATCTTGATCCACAACTGACTACCACAAGTACTTGACTGCACCCAGTAACCTTTCATAGCTGGATTAGAAATCCAGGTGGTCAGGTACCTAAGTACAATGAGTTGCTTGCAAGTCATCAGTTGTGATCTTCAGGTCTAAAGGATACGTATACCTATATCTTCTCGAATTAACTCTTAACAGTAGAGTATCCGAAAATGAGTCATGTTCGGTGAAATGTACTCCTACACTTTCACCTGTATGTCATACCAATGTCTCTACTCCTTGGTTAAGAGGACAACCAACAAATATGATATACAATGTCCTATAATTGATAGTACTATGACCCTTTCATAGTATATCATTTGGTCGCGAACTCTTTTGAGGACCTTCATAGATAAATCCTCCTTTATCGTGAAGGAAGATCTTGAGGGCTTCATTACTATTAGGAGTTTTAAGAAGATGTTCTTGTAATAAATAAACTACCAAATAACTTTTATTAATATAGTAATTTATATGTAATTTACATTAACACAATCATCAAATGATTGACTTTAGGATACAATTCCCAACAATAGCTTCCTTTGATGCATTCGATGCCGCAATATATTTTGCCTCGCAAACGGAGTTTCCACAGTGTGCTGCTTGGAACTTTTTCGTAGATCGCTCCTCCATATAGGGTAAAAATAAATCCTAACACACTCTTGTTGTCATCCCTATCTGACTAAAAATTGGAGTCAGTATATCCCACAAGTTTTAAGTTAGGTTCTCCATAAATTAGCCATTGGTCCTTAGTATTTCGTGAAGACTATTACTTAAGAATAGTCTTCACTACTTTCCAATGAGCGCCACCTGAGTCAGATTGGTATTTACTCACTATCCTAGTGAGTATGCCACGTTTGGTCTAGTACATATTATAGCGTACATGATAGAACCCACTGCCGAAGCATATGGAATCCTACTCATATGCTCTCTTTCCTTAGGAGTTATCGCATAATCCTTGGAGAGAGAAATTCTATAGCCTATTGGTAGATAGCCTTTTTTAGAATTCTCATGCTGAACCGTTTCAGCACAGTGTCTATGTACGTAGATTGGGATAATCCCAGAAGCCTCTTAAATCTATCTCTATAGATTTTATACCAAGTATATAAGAGGCTTCATCCAAGTCCCTCATAGAAAACTGAGATGACAACCAGACCTTTATTCCCTATAGTTGGGATGTCATTCCCGATTAAGAGAATGTCATCCACATACAACATAAGGAATATAACCACAAAACCATTAGCCCATTTGTAAATATAAGGTTCTTCTCTGTTTCTAACGAAACCATACATCTTGATACATTTATCAAACCACATGTTCCAACTTCGAGATGCCTGCTTCAATCCATAAATGGATCTTTGAAGCTTGCACACTTTTGACTCATATGTGGATGTGAACCCTTTAGGTTGTATCATATACACCTCCTCTTCCAGCTCATCATTCAGGAAAGCTGTTCGGACATCCATTTGCTAGATTTTATAATCAAAGTATGCTGCTAAAGCAAGCATAATCCGAATGGATTTGAGCATTGCCACAGAATAAAATGTCTCATCATAGTCTATACCATAACGTTGACAACATCCATTGGAAACCAGACGGGCTTTATAGGTCTCTACCTACCCATCTGTGCCTCTTTTCCTTTTGAAAATCCATTTGCATCCAACGGGTTTTATCCCATCGGGTGGATCAACCAATGTCCATACATTGTTGATTTCCATAGACTTCATTTCGGATTTCATGGCTTCTAGCCATTTCTTAAAGTCAAACCTCTGCATTGCATCTATATAGGTGATCGGATCCTCATTATTTTCATCGAGTTCAATAGGATCATCATCTCGGACCAAAAAACCATAGCATCTGTCGATTGACATAGTACCCTACTCGATCTCCTTAATGGTTCTTGTATAGGCTCTGGGTTTGATTTAATCAAATCTGCTTCTATATTATCTCTTAAGTATGTCGGTTTTCTCCTTGTTGAACTTCACTAAGTTCAATCTTAGTAGCTTCAGTTCCTTCACCAAGGAACTCCTTTTCTAAAAAGATAGCCTTAAACAGATGAAAAACTTTTGTTCTTCAGGCAAGTAAAAGTAATACCCCTTATAACTTTTGATACCCTACAAATAGGCACCGGTCAGACCTAGGTCCAAGCTTATCTGTTTCCAAACGTTTAACATAAGCCGGATAGCCCCAGACCCAAAGGTGTGAGAGTATTGGCTTATGCCCAGTCCATATCTCATATAGTGTTTTGTTAACAGAGTTACTTGGGATCCTATTTAAAAGATAACAAGCTGACTCTAAAGCATAACCCCAAAAAAAAGATCGGCAGAGAAGCAAAGCCCATCATGGACCGAACCATATCTAACAGGGTTCGATTCCTTCTTTCAGACACTCCATTTAATAAGGTGTCCCTGGAGGTTTCCATTGAGAGAGAATTCCATTCTCCTCAAGATATGTTAGAACTCACTAGAAAGATATTCACCACCTCGATTGATCGAAGGGTTTTGATAAACTTTTCAGTTTGTTTTTCTACTTCATTACGATATCGTTTGAACATTTCAAACGATTCAGACTTATGTCTCATAAGAATATATAACCATACCTCAAAAGATCATCTGTAAACGTAATAAAATAATTATACCCACCCCTAGCACTGACATTCATAGGTCCGCATACATCAGTATGTATCAGACTTAGAATTTCATTGGCCCATTCACCTTTTCACTAAAAGATGATTTGGTCATTTTACCCAGAAGACAAGATTCACAGGTTGGTAATGATTCGAAATCATTAACCTCAAGTAGACCTTCTTGTCTTAACCTGTTTATCCTATTCTTGTTAATATGACCTAGCCGGTAGTGCCAAAGGTAAGCATTAATTATATCGTTTATCTTAGGGCATTTGCTTGATGTATACATTATACTAACATGTCGCGATAGTACATATATGCCATTACTCATATATCCATTCATCGCAACAGAACCATTCATAATGATTTTGCAAATATCATTATTTATTGATAGTTCATAACCAGACATGGCCAATTGGCCTACAGAAATGACATTTAAAATGAAAGATGGATAATAATGACGTTCATTTAAAATGATTGTACAAGACTCAAAAACAAGTTTGATGACTCCCAACGCCAGGACTGAAACTTAGCTTTAATTTCTCATGTTTAAGAATCTCTCACCGTCCTCGAATCTTCTACTAACTTGAAGTCCCTGCAAAGAATTGCATATGTGAATTGGACTTTTGGTATCGAATACCTAATTAGTAGTATCATAGATAGAGAAATTATAAGACGGTATCATATAAATACCTTGTTCCGCATTTTCTTGTTGTTTCCTCTTCTTGGACCTGTTCGAGTCAAGGGATGCAATATATAGAGGATAGTTCCTCTTCCAATGACCCTGCTTCTTGCAAAAGAAGCACTCCGCCTTACTCTGATCAGCTTTAACCTTTTTAGCCCGATTGATTCCAGCATTTTGCACCTTCTTCCTTTTATTTTTCTTTTCTCTTTCTTAAAGGGACGACAACCTCCCAAAGAACCTCCCACTAAATTCACCACCCCTTTATCGAGCTGGTGATCTTTCTTATAAGTTTGCAGTAAACCAAGTAAACCATGGTAGTTTACAGCAGGCTTATTCATTCTATAATGATCGAGAAAGTCAAGATAGGAAGGAGGCAGGAGTTCAGTATCGCATCTTTCCCAAGTTGTTCATGCAAGGGACAACCGAGTTTGCCCAAGCACTCAATCATCTCGATCATAGACAATACATGATCAGTGACCGAGGCTCCATCACGCATCCACACATTATAGATAGCACAAGAGACCTTATACTTCTTAACATCGTCTGGTGTCCCAAAGAATTCCTTCAACTTTTGAAGAATTTTCTCTGGCTGGGCTTCCTCAAATTTGCAACTGAACTCATCGTTCATCCTGCTAGCATTATGCATCGGATAGTGGTCCGATCAGAGAGCCACTTCTGATAAGTATCCCTGACCGAATCCGAGCATTAGGAGCAGGGACTTCCGGTGCTAGATCTGTTATCATATAAAGGATTCGTTCATATTCTAGGACAATCCTAAGCCTTCGATATCAGCTATCAAAGTTGGGACCCTTAAGTTTTTCATTATCAAGCAATGATCGGAGCGACAAGTTGGTAGACATTATTTGAAAGAAAAACTAAAAACCTATTATTATATATGAATTATTATCCTAAAGATATGGACTTTAGTCTAAAAGTCCTCCCACTATTTTATTCAGACCAGTAGCCTCTACCTTCAATCTGAGGAATTACTCTTAATCCCTTAGTAGGTACTAGAATTCAATAGACAATACATGAGCTTGACTTTGGCCGGCTCACCCATGCACATCTAAAGGTAGGTTCTTTAACCAATTACTTCTCCAAGTAACTTCTAGTAATTAATTTTGCCTCAGGGTGTACTTCAATCGGCCTTTGGGCCTCCTATTGAAGGTCTTAGTTAGGTCCAATCATTAACATGACAAAATTTAATGCTTCTAACCAACGAATAGTTAAGCTCGACTTTGGCCAGCCCATTTGACTACCGTTAAGAGAGTCACATTGAGCCATCATATTAGGATTAGCAATTTCAATAGCTTGATGAACATTTGACCTTTGGGTCTGCCAATGATCATCCAACTATTGGACCCATTATCATTCACTTAATGGGAGGCTAAGACTTAGTTATCCCTATAACTTCATCTTTTTAAGGATCTAATAATTTAGAGGATTTCTTCTTAATGTGTGACATATGAAAGAGAACACATGGACTATAATCAAGAATTTTTCCACTAACTTGTAAAAGGGTTCATGAATAATTAGTTCATGGGTACCTAAATCAATCATACTGATTCACCATAGATGACATGAGCTAACTTGAATCATTGAGCTACCCAATCAATTTGATCGACCACATCTTACAGGTAAGTGAGATCAAGGGATGGGTTCATCATATTTGATTAGATTAGCTTAAAGACTTGGGCTCACCACTGAGCCACAAATCAAGTCCATTTAAATTTATAAACTGATCAATCTAACTAATTAGAGAGATCTAAAAGAATGTAACTTAACTCAACTTTTGATTAGATTTAAGTTTTCTTTTAGTCCAATTAATCTAAACTTAGGTTTAACCCAATTAAGGATCTAACTCAAGCTAACTCATGACCCTAAAACTTATGTAAATGACTTAAGATCTTTAAATCATATTTCTAGATATCTTTGTCCTTTAAGATAATTTAATTTCTCAATTAAATTCAACAAACATTTAAATTAAAACAGTTTTAATTTAACATATAAAATAAATTTTTAAAAATTAAAATAATTTATTATTATATCATCCAAAAATAAGATTAAAACGATTTTAATCTATATCCTCATCACTTTTCTTCTTCATGGGTCATGACACAAGTGGCACCCCTACACGCCATAGGAGACCCCATTGAATAAAAGAAAAGGTCTTTAAACCCTATTTCTCTTCTATGACCGGATGGTCTTATGAATACACCCAATTCAAGTACTTGGCATCCTACCAAAATAGCCTTCAAGTGCTCTCAGCAGCCTATTGCACTCTCCGAATCGTGGATAGTTGAGCACCATGCACCGAAGTACTACCAGTAGCCTCCCTCATTGGTGCATTCCTGATATCCCTACCAAACGCTCGTTGGGCACAATGATCCGGGGTACTACCAGTAGGCTCTCCCATTGGATCATTCCAAAGTTAGAGCATGATAGAAACTAAGAACACAAACCAGGCTTGATACCATTGTTAGTTAAACTTTTGTAGGCTACAGATATACATTTTAAAATTTACTAAAATAAATACGCAACGGAAGCAATAAGATATTGGATCTAATCCAATATCTGCCTACAACAGGATCAATATATAAATATATATATAAAGGAATAAAAGAAAAGTACATAGATTAAATCTATGCAAAAAGGTACACAGATCAAATCTATGTAAATACAAATAACATAAATCATATCTATGTTTGTAGCCTAGTATCTTAGATCATATCTAAGTCATAAGTAACTATTGAATCTTTTACCTTTTGATGCCTAATAACTCATGCAGCAATAGAAGACAGTGGTAGGTATAACTTCTGCATGCCACACAAAGGTGTATGGCCTCTACAGATGATCTACATCGGGGTTCTGGTCTTGACCAGCCTTTTCAGAGTGCTAGCTCCTCTCCTAGGCTTCGATGATGAGATTTCTTCTTTTTTAACACTAAGGTGCTCTTTGAATTGTCAAAAGGATGTATCTCCTAAGGAAACATTTTTCTCAAGGCTTTATAACCAGAATCCTTTTTACCCTAAAAACTTCTCATCTCCCTGTTTTTTTCTTTTCAAACATTTCTTAAAAGATAAGGAAGAAACCCTTCATCTTCTTTTTTAAGTTAAAAATCGAAAAGGTTAGAAGTTAAAGAAGAAACTCTTCATATCCTTTTTTTAGTTAAAAATCGAAAAGGTTAGAAGTTAAGGGAGAAACTCTTTATTAGGGAGAGGTCATTAACATTCATTTTAAATTTAAACTTAAAATTTTGAATTTAAAATTCAAACTTTAAACTTCAAATTAAAATAGTTTGAAATTCAAATTTATAATTTGAATTTAAACATAAGGATGTTAACATTAGGCTTACCTAAATTTGAGCCCAAATCAAATTCTATTTGATTTGACCTAGATATTCATAGCTCAATCAAATTGAGCTAGCCAACAATCATATTGCCAATTTAAACCTTTAATTAATTTACTAATATTTAGTTTCTTAATCATTCAGTCAGGTAGAATCCCTTATGATGTGTGACCCCATAGGTTTGAACACTAAGTCGATAGCACTGGAACACTTCTAATATTAATCGAAGTCGTCATCTAGCAATGATACCCGACGTCCGAATAGGCCAAAGGTTGCAGAGCAATAGTCAAGAATCTCTAGCATATGGTTACCATATAATTCATCCCTTTGACCCTCAATGCTCAAGAATTAGGTTTTAACTGCCAACCCTTAATCAGCTCCTCCATAAAGTGTCTCAATCTTCACAAGTCCTGTGACTCCTTATAAGGACTACCCTGGCCAAGGTTTTGCTAAATTAAAACACAATGAGATATTTATTCCAAACTATTTGGAAGGGTCAACCAATCTTGATCCACTCACTGCTCCATAAGTACTTTACTGCACCCAAAAACCTTCTATCACTGGATTAAAAATCCAGGTAATACGACACCAAAGTACAGTAGGTTGCTTGCAAGCTACCATGGTGATCTTAGGTCAAAGGGACACTTATATCCATATCCCTTCATGAATACTTCTTGGCAGAAGAGTGTTCTACAGATTGGTCACGTTTAGTAAGATGTCATATATCTCACCTGCATGTCATACCAGTGTCCCCACACTCCTTGGTAAAGAGGACAACCAACCCATATGATATACAATGACCTTTACTTAATACATAGTTGTCCTATCATTTGGTTGCGACTATTTAAGAACCACTCAATAAACCCTCTCTTTATTGAATATTATGGTTCTAAGGACTTCATCACAAAAGAATTTATTTTAGGAAGATGCAATGTGATGAACTGCCAAATAAATATTTTATTAATTAATAATTCATATATATTTATAACTTGCACAATCATCTACATGTTAGTTTATTAGCTTTAGGACATAATTTCAACACATCGATGATCCTACAAAAAGCTTCGCGATGCTCAGGAAGTATCTGATGAAGCTGAATTCGACCAAATATGCTTTTGGAGTCAATTTCGAGAAGTTCTTAGGTTTCATAGTCTCTCAGCGAGGCATTGAGGAAAATCCCCAGAAGATTCAAGCCCTCCAAGAGATAGTGCCTCCCAAATCGATTAAAGAGGTGCAGCATCTCATCGAAATGATAGCAGCCCTCAACCACTTCGTTGTCCGGTCGGCCGAGAAATGTTTGCCTTTCTTCAAGGCACTCTAGTCGGCCAAATAACTTTTAGTGGACCACAAACTGTCAAAAATTCTTCGAGGACCTCAAAAGGTACATCGGCTCACTGCCGCTCTTTAGTAGCTCAAAGCTCGAGGAAACCCTATATCTATATTTGGCAGTCTTGGTAAGCGCCATTGGTTCTATGCTGGTTCAAGAAGAAAACATGATTCAATGTGTTGGCCCAGATGGCAACCCAAGCGGGAGGGGGGGTGAATTGGGTTCTTTAAAAATTTTACACTTAAAACCAATTACATAAGATTAATGTTTACAAGTGAAGTGATGCAATAAATGATGAACACAATATAAAAGAGAGAGAGAGAGAGCAATAAGCACGACAAACACAAGAGATTTATAGTGGTTCAGTGTTAGCTACACCTACATTCACTCCCAAGAAACTCTTGGGTCTACACTATAATCACCCTGATTACAGCTGAGTTATTTTTCAAGATCACAACTCGAACTTGTTATTTTACACCGGGGTCACAACGAACCCAGCTGATTTTCACAGGTTCACCAGCACAAAACCTAACACAAGGTAATCTTAGCTTGTCCGAGGTCAACTACCTCAACTAATTCAATCCCAAGATTGAATTAGTAAACAAACAATTCAAATATATGTTTACAGCAAATTAAAAAGCTCCTCAAATGAGTAAATAAACAATACGAATAAACTAAGATTAGAAAAGCCTATTTGAAGTAATGTGAAGTTGAGCTTTTCTTCTTTTCCTCTTCTTTTCTGAATGGACTATCAAAGCTTGAACTTAGATTCTTGAAAGAGGCTCGGTGAAGAGAAGGCTGAAAATTTAGGGCTCTTGCTCTTCTTCTTCAAAATAATGAAAATCCTTCAAATTTTATCTTGGAGGGCTATTGGATTTCTCTTCTATCTCTTTTTAATAGATGGGCTTTGACTCAGAGAATTTCTTCTTTGAAATTTTTTGATTTCTCTCTTTTTTCTCTCGATTTTTCTTCTTCTGTTTTTAACGAATGGAACCCCTTTTTATAATCCTTCTTAATCTGAGATTTGGTGAAAAATAGCTGTTGCAATGTACTTGGATTAGTTCCTCACGCAAAGAAATAGATCCGTTGGAGGGTAGGTAGAAAAATATAACCATTGGAGTTGATTCTGACACATTTGAAAATTGACTCTAACAAGTTGGAGTCGGCTCCAACTTTTTAGGTGTCGGCTCTAAGTCGGGTTTCCAAAAATAGTAATAAAAAGTCCATTGTGGAGTTGGCTTTGAGATATTGTGGTGTCGACACATCGCGATCTGGAGTCGGCTCTAATCTTTGGGGTGTCGGCTTTAACAAAATTCTAAAAAAAAACATAGTCTATGTTCTCAGGTTAGAGTCGGCTCTAAATTTCCAGGTATTGGCTCTAAAAACTGATGCAGAAAACAGTTCTCTATATCTTAGGTTAGAGTTGGCTCTAACTTTTCAAGTGTCAACTCTAAATCATGCCAAAAATTTCAAACTGTTCCGATACGCTCTAGAATCGGCTCTAATGACTGTGGGTGTCGTTTCCAAGTTCTGAACTTTGACATATACCATTAAAAGACTGATTCAAGCTAATTTTTGCATAACATCTGAACATTTAACCTTTCAAAATTCTGAAACACTTGTTAATTTCATTAGTAACATAAGAAATATACTCATGACTTTTGTTAATCATCAAAATCAATAAGTGGGTCAACATAATGACCAGTTTATTATATCAGTAAATTGCTCTGTGATGCCAAAATAAGGTATACTCGGATCGAGAAGATGGTGTTAGCTTTGATAACATCCGCTCGGAAGCTGCGTCCTTATTTTCAGGCACACACTGTGGCAGCCCTAACTGACCAACCTATTAAGTCAGTTCTTTACCGTCCAGAAGTGTCAGGGAGAATGACCAAATGGGCTTATCGAGCTAAGTGAATATGATCTTTAGTATCAGCCTCGTCCAACCATTAAGGCATAAATTCTGACAGACTTTTTTCTTGAGTGTACCATACCAGAGGATGGCTTCACTCCAAAGGTTTTCGAGCAACTGAAACCCAAAGCTTTATGGCTACTTCATGCAGATGGATCCTTTAGCATCAACGGTTCTAGCGCTGGCTTAGTCCTCACTAGTCTAAAAGGAGCAATGTTTGAGTACGACATTTGTTTCTTCTTCCAAGTCTCCAATAATGAAGCTGAGTATGAGGCTTTGCTCACTGGACTGTGAATCGCCCGTGACCTAAAAGTCAAGATGTTGAATGTCTACACTAACTCTCAACTGGTCAATGATCACGTGCGAGAAGAATTTGAAGCTAGGAAATCGAATATGGTTTGGTATCTTCAAAAGATGCGCGATTTGTCCTCCTGCTTTTCTAAACTTGATGTTATTCAGGTCCCAAGAGCTAAAAATACATGCACCAACTTCTATCTCGCCTAGAGACCATGGATTCGATGGACCTCGAGCAAAAATTTCATCTAAAAGTCCTGAAAAAGTCCAGCATTGCCGACGTTGACCGAGTGATGCAGATTGAGGTCGAACCATCTTAGTTCGACCGATCCTTATAGACCTCAAAGAAATATTTCTTTCAGCTGACAGAAAGGAGGCAAGGAAACTAAAGATGCAAGCATCTCACTATGCCCTACTTGATGATCGACTATACAAGCGGTCCTTCTCCATGCCATTACTAAAATGTCTTTAGCCATCAGAAGCTGACTACATTCTGAGGGAGGTCCATGAAGGTATGTGTGGCAGTCATCTGGGTGGCCAAGCCCTATGTCACAAAGTCCTACACCAAGGATACTACTGGCCAACCATGCAGAAGGACTCTGACGATCTCGTATGAGCTTGCGATTCATATTAGTGGCATTCTAACATTCAAAAGCTCCCTTTCGCTCACCTAATACCAATATCATCTGCTTGGCCTTTCGCCAAGTGGGGGATGGATATTCTTGGTCCTTTCCCATCTACCATCGACAAAGAAAGTTCTTATTCGTAGCAATTGACTACTTCACTAAGTGGGTCAAGACCAAGGCAATTGCTCATATCACTGAAGCTCGAGCTAAAGATTTTGTATGAAGATCCATTATTTATCGGTTTGGTCTTCCACATATCATCATAATTTAATAACCTAAAGTTCTGGGAGTTTTGTAAAGATCATGCTATCAACGATCAGCTCATGTCGGTAGGACATCCTCAAGCCAATGGTGAAGCAGAGGTAACAAACCAAATTTTATTGCAAGGAATTAAAGTTCGGTGCAATAGAGCCCGAGGCAGATGGGCAGACGAGCTTTATTATATTCTGTGGGCTTACCGAACCACCCAAAGAATTCCCATCGGTGAAACTCCATTAAGGATGGCTTTTAGCGCTGAAGCCGTCATTCCTGTAGAGGTGGGATTACCCTCACCATGAGTGAAGAGCTACTCTGAAGAGTCAAACGGCGAGTAACTCGGAGCCAATCTTGACCTAATATAAAGGTCAGAGAAAAAGCTTGGATCCGGATGGCTACTTACCAGCAACAAGTGGCTCGTTACCATTTCTTCTGAGTCAAAGGAAAATTATTTCTTTCCGGCAACCTTGTGCTCCGCAAAGCATCGGTCTCCAAACCATTGAAACAAGAAAAGCTGTCTCCAAACTGGGAAGGCTCCTGTCAGGTTATGGAGATCATTGGACTTGACACCTATAAACTCCAAGATTTGGATGGAAAGTCTATTCCCCGAATGTGGAATGCAGATAACCTCTGAATACACCATCAGTGAATTACACCTAAACTGAGCCCATTTTATTTGCAGTAATAAAGTTTTAATTTTAATTCAAAATATTTTTGTCTCAATCACTTTCTCAAAAGTTGTTGATGGAAGATAGGTCTTCACCTAACCAATGACCCACGGATCCCATTTCTTCGTATCTTGGCATGGTCGAGCAAATTTCTTTGTACCTCGGTACGGCCGAGCAGATTTCTTCGAACCTCGGCACAGCTGAGCAAATTTCTCTGTACCTTAGCAGGACCAAGTAAAATATTTTTCTATACCTTGGTAGGGCCGAGCAACTTTCTTTGTACCTTGGCTGGGCCAAGTAAAATTTCTTTGGGCAAGCATTCTTCAAGCAATAATCTCCGCATCTTGGCAGAGCAAGGTAAAATTCTCTCTCAGCTTTAGCATGGCTAAGCATATTTCGGTACGTCCGGATGATCGATTCTTCTAGTTTCAGTAAATTGAGTAAAAACTCTCAAGGCAATTTGGTAGGACCGAATGTTCATCGAATATCATCAATGCCGCCCAGGTCTTCCTATGGTTTGAAAAGAGTTAAGTATTCTACTCCCAAAGTTTCTACATGGCCCTGCAAAACTTCAATGGGGGGGCCGGGTAGATTTTTTCAGGCACTTAGTAAAAGTAAGTTCCTCCTAATGACTTACAAATCTCATTCTATCTGGGCGCACTAATTTGAACCTCCAAAAAACTAAGTGTTTCCTTTCTTAAAGAAGAGTTTCATGGGATATTCCTACGTCTCGGCAAGACCGAGCTTTCCCTATACTATTGGGGATTCATGTGCTTTGGCAGGTCCGAGCCTTTCCTATACTATCAGAAATTCATGTATTTCGGCAAATCCAAACCTTTTATGGATCTTGATAAAATGTTTCTAAGTGTAATCTATACCTCAGAAAAAATCGAGACATTTGAAGCGCTGAATTTGAAAACAAAAGGAACAAACGACAAGAAGAGACAAATGATTGAAGAAAAAGCTCTTTTATTCCAAAATACTTCATTACAAGAGATTACAGCCTATTACAAGGCATTACAAGTGTAATACAGCATAGAAAATATAAAAAAGTTTTGACAAACAAGAAAATTCCAACTACGGACGTTGCCTCAGAAAGGACTTCTGCTCCAGAAAAGAGAACTCTGTCGAGCTTCGATCTCCAGGACACTAGTCAAAGATACGAAAAAAAGAAGCAATCTGAAGAAACTTACCTTCAGCTTTTCGTCCTCTAAGAAGCCATCTGAAGGATCTTCAAGTGGATAAGCGGCTACCATAGTTAATGGAAAGCCTGTGGAAGCCAAGGCCCGTTAAGAATTGCATTCCCAATATGGCCTCTATAGTCCACAATAGATGGATATAGCCAAGTAGAAAGTGCCCGTGTGCGCTTCTCGTATGGCCTCTATGCCTCCTTTGTACTTCATGTATGACCTTCATAACTCCTCCATTCTTCTTCTTATTCTTCACACTCAAATATGGAGGAGAAGACATGCTCCATGAGGCAAGAGCCAGGCCCCAAATGGGAATTCACAATGGCTTGCTTTTCAACAATGGAAAAGACTTTGTACACCGCCCCCAGTGCAGCAAGTCCTACGTGGGCTACACCGCTCCTTCCTATTGGTCCACATGGATCCCATGTGGCCTAACATGATGGGACAGAATAGCAGGGAGATAAAAAATCGTACATCCATTAAAAATCCTTCAGCCTTTTACCATTGGTGTGAAGACGAAAATGCCCTTTCCCTCCAGCCTACTTCAACTCGCCATCTTATTTGGATTTTGCTGATAAAAAATCGTAAGGTTCTGGCCTGGAAGAAGAGTATCCAAAGGAGTGGCAAAGCTCTGCCAGACGACATCCTTGCGCGCATTCAAGAGAACAAGATTCCCATCGTCGCGGAGACTGGCTGAAGCGACGGAGGAGTTGTGAGTGTTGCTGCTCCAGACCTCAGCTCCCTTCGAAGAGTCGAAGAGAACGAGACCTCCGGCCTCATTGAGTTGAAGAAATGAATTATATCTGACAAAAATATGAGCGCCGGCAACCCATACAGGTGCCTGCTCGGAGGACGGGATCGATCTCGAGTTGAAGGGAATGCCAACTTCATACTGGTTAGGTTCGTCAGGGCGGCTAAGGAACTCCAATGCAAAGTTCCCATCGGGGGAGATCCAGGAATCATGCTTTGCAACCGAAAGCTTAGAACCAAGAGGAATTTTTTGATCTTCGATATGAAAGAAGACAGTGGAACATAGTAAGAAAATGGGGAACCAAAATAGGGTGTCGTGGGTTTTTGAGCAGGGTTTTGAACTAGGGTGTCATGGGTTTCGAACTGGGGTGTCGTGGGTCTTGAACTGGGGTGTCGTGGGTTTGAACTGGGGTGTCATGGGTCTTGAACTGGGGGTGTTGTGGGTCTTGAACTATGGTGTCGTGGGTCTTGAACTGGGGTGTCATGGGTCTTGAACTAGAGTGTCGTGGGTCTTGAACTAGAGTATCGTGGGTCTTGAACTGGGGGTGTCGTGGGTCTTGAACTGGGGGTCTCATGGGTCTTCAACTAGGGTGTCGTGGGTCTTGAACTAGGGGTGTCGTGGGTCTTTAACTGGGGTGTCGTGGGTCTTGAACTGGGGGTGTCGTGGGTCTTGAACTGGGGGTATCGTGGGTCTTAAAATAGGGTGTCGTGGGTCTTGAACTGAGGTATCGTGGGTCTTGAACTAGGGTGTCATGGGTCTTGAACTAGGGTGTCATGGATCTTTAACTGGGGGTATCATGGGTCTTGAACTGAGGTGTCGTGGGTCTTGAACTTGGGGGTGTCGTGGGATGCTGCCCAACCTCTTCTCTGTCCACTTCTACGCGACCGAAGAGATGCTGCCCATGACCGGCGATAGCTTCCTCTGCGCGCTCGGTTCCTCGCTATCCGCCATGCGCTGGTGGGAATTCAAGAAAGAATTCCCTGCCTGGACGAGATGCTCGTCCACTGCCACGCCGTCAGCCGCGGCGCCTCCCGCCCTCTCCTCGTTGGCGACCTCCCCTTCGGCTCCTACGAGTCCTCCCCTTCCCAGGTCTCTGCCTCTCTCTCACGCGCTCTCTGACAAAAAAAGAAAAAAGGAAATCGTCTCTTGTTGATTTTGGATTGATGGCAGGACAGGTTGTGCACACGGGTGAGATTACTCAAGGAGGGTGGGATGGACGCCATCAAGCTGGAAGGGGGCGCCCCCTCTAGAATCACGGTGGCCAGGGCGATCGTCGAGGCCGGGATTGCGGTCATGGGGCACGTCGGTCTGACTCCACAGGCCATCAGCGTGCTTGGCGGCTTCAGGCCCCAGGGCAAGACTGTTGCCAGTGCTGTCAAGGTCTCTCCTTTCCCCCACTTTAATGGTGATTTTGAATGGTGTATCTTTGTTGGCTTCGATGCGTGAGTGGAAAGCTGTGGTGCAGGTTGTAGAGACTGCGCTCACCTTGCAGGATGCCGGATGCTTTTCGGTTGTCTTGGAGAGCTGGAGGTGGGGAATGGGAATGGGGCAGCAAAGAAAGATGATGTCATGGTGGTGAGGGACGGGGAGGAGGAGGATGCGAGGGTTAGTGTGTGCATTCCACCAAGGAATGCTCTGCTTCTGATGAGGTGCAGGTCCGATCCGGTCTAAATGGCAGCGCTGGCCAGCCAGTTTGGGGTTCTCCAGCTACGAAGGTCGAAGTCGAAGAAGAAGAGGAAGAGGAGGAAGATGGCGTTGAAGTTGGGCAGCATCTCTTCGGTCGCGTAGAAGTGGACAGAGAAGAGGTTGGGCAGCATCCCACGACACCCCCAGTTAAAGACCCACGACACCCCAGTTAAAGACTGGGGTGTCGTGGGTCTTGAACTAGGGGTGTCATGGGTCTTGAACTGGGGGTATCGTGGGTCTTGAACTGGGGTGTCATAGGTCTTGAACTGGGGGTGTCGTGGGTCTTGAACTGGGGTATCGTGGGTCTTAAACTAGGGTGTCGTGGGTCTTGAACTATGGGTGTCATGGGTCTTGAACTGGGGGTGTTGTGGGTCTTGAACTGGGGGTGTCATGGGTCTTGAATGGGGGGTGTCGTGGGTCTTGAACTAGGGTGTCGTGGGTCTTAAACTAGCAGTGTCATGGGTCTTGAACTGGGGGTGTCGTGGGTCTTTAACTGGGGTGTCATGGGTCTTTAACTAGGGGTGTCATGGGTCTTTAACTGGGGGTGTCGTGGGTCTTGAACTAGGGGTGTCGTGGGTCTTGAACTAGGGTGTCGTAGGTCTTGAACTGGGGTATCGTGGGTCTTGAACTGGGGATATCGTGGGTCTTTAACTGGGGATGTCAAGATGAGCAGAAGGAAAGTACCGAAGAGAGAGAGAAAGAGAGAAAGGAATTGTCGTTGATCAGGCGAGGTCTTGGTCGTCGAAGTCATCCTCGAAGGAGTTGAAGAAGTCGGCGTCGACGGGAAAGAGCTGCTTGTCGAAGTCGGGGCAATATAAGCTATATATATATATATATATATATATATATATATATATATATATATAGCCGTACTTTTTGTTGCTGCCTGAATCGCTCGAGGCAGTCTGTCTCATGTGGATGATGGATCATTTCAGATTGGAAGTGTTGGGGGATAAAATCATCATTGCATTGATATCCGTGCGAGGCGGCTAAGGCTGACCTCCTCCCGTCGTCTCCCTCCGGGCTTTCGTAGCTCGGCCCTTCCGGGCTTCCGTAGCTCGGCCTCTTCCGGGCTTCCGTAGCTCGGCCCCTTCCGAGCTTCCCTAGCTCGGCCTCTTCCGGGCTTCCGTAGCTCGGCCTCTTTCGGGCTTCCGTAGCTCGGCCTCTTCCGGGCTTCCCTAGCTTGGCCTCTTCTGGGCTTCCGTAGCTCGGCCTCTTCCGGGCTTCCCTAGCTCGGCCCCTTCCGGGCTTCCGTAGCTCGGCCCCTTCTGGGCTTCCCTAGCTCGGCCTCTTCTGGGCTTCCGTAGCTCGGCCTCTTCCGGGCTTCCATAGCTCGGCCTCTTTCGGGCTTCCCTAGCTCGGCCTCTTCGGGCTTCCGTAGCTCGGCCTCTTCGGGCTTCCGTAGCTCGGCCTCTTCCGGGCTTCCGTAGCTTGGCCTCTTCCGGGCTTCCCTAGCTTGGCCTCTTTCGGGCTTCCGTAGCTCGGCCTCTTTCGGGCTTCCCTAGCTCGGCCCCTTCTGGGCTTCCGTAGCTCGCTTCTACCTAGCGATCCACGCCCTGACGTCTACCTCCGTGGAACCTGACGCGAGAGAGCTTAAGCTTACCCGAGCAGCACCTTAGGCAAGGAATCATGTCGAGACGTGGCCTAAGACCTATCGTAACCGCCCCAGGTCTACTCACCCAGATCCCAAGACATCAAGGAGCTCTCCCCGCCGTCGATCCCTTAACAAACAAGGCGTGGATTCTAACGGCCCCACAACGGCCTGATTCTGTCTACCCCATATCGTAACAACCCCAGAACCTTCCAGAAGATGCTCAAGTCCCCAGGTGACAGTCTATAAATATCAGATTGGTAGATTCCCTCAGGTACGCAACTCTTTACGCACACTTGCGCGCTTACACCCCCACTCTCGCTCTCCTGCTCTCACCGATAGCTCGTCGGCTCTCCTGCCCTTTGGAGCCCCCGATTGGCCGCCCCCGGAGAGGTCTCCCGGAGAGATCCACCTCCTCACTGTCTGGTTGATCGTCGATTTCTTCTCCACTGACTTGAGCGTCGGAGGGTCTTTCGTGGAGGGCCACCCCCAGCACCTCCCGCGTGTGGACTTCTTGTGCAGGTCCGCAGCACCGCTCTCCCTGGAGATCGACCGCGCCCGAGTCGGAGGACAGATCCCGGCGGCAACAGATTGGCGCTAGAGGAAGGGTCTCAAGTCCCGTTAAAACTTGAAAAAAGGAGACAAGGATCCCGATCCGGAGGAGAACCTCTCTGATGGCCAACCGGAAGAGAGCAACCTCTGATGCCCAAGATCAGGTCGCCTCCCAGAGGCCTGATCCGACTGGCGCCACAGCGCCACAACCCCCACCTGTCGAGACTCCGTCGCCGCCAGCCATTCCGGTGACCCAGGACCAGTTCGCTACACTGGTCCAGCAAGTCCAGGCCCTTACCCATCTGGTACAGGAGCGCCTTACGGCTCCTCCTGCTTCGCATCCCCAAAAAGAAGCGGCGACTTCTTCTTCGCCAGCAACCTCCTCCTCTGATCCGCGTGAATCAGCGGATCCCCCACATCGCCCCAGGGGGGACAAACCGATCCCTCGAACCGGTTATGATAGAGATCCTCCCAGATCTCGGCGAGCCCGCTCCCTCTCTCCGGCGACGTCTCACCATGATTCGACGCCATCCTTGCGGTTATCGCGCCCAGCCCTCCTCTAGCCGGTGAGGAGGAGATCCGCCATCAGATCCAAGAGATGCGTCAGGAGCTGGACGCCGCCAAGCAGACCCATCTGCCCCAGCCCAAGGCGGAGCAGGGCATCCCTTTCTCTAAGGGAATCATGGAGGAAGTGATTCCCTCCCATGTTAAGCTGCCAACCGTCGAGCCCTATCACGGCTCCACTGATCCGGACGACCATCTCAGTAGCTTCCGGTCAATAATGATGTTCCATAGAGCATCTGATGCGATCCTCTGCCGAGCCTTCCCATCCACCCTCAGAGGATCCGCCCGAACCTGGTTCAACGCCTTGAAACCGGGTTCCATTGATTCATTCGACGAGCTGAGCCACCTTTTTATTGGCCAGTTCGTCAGCAGCCGCCGCCGCCAACGGAGATCCGACTCCCTCTCCGAAGTCAAGCAGAGAGAGGGGGAGTCCTTGAGAAATTATCTTGGCCGTTTCAACAAGGCCATGTTGGAGGTGGACCACCTTAATCATGAGGTGGCTATGTCCGCCCTAGCGGGGGGAGTTTCAAAGGAGAGCGACTTCTATCTGGCGATGGAGGTCAGCTATCCCCCATGTCTAGCTGATATGATGGCCCTTGCGGACAAATACGCCAGGGTCGAGGAGTCACGGAGAGTCGCCCGCGCTGAGCAGGCAAGGAAGAAGCAGGAGCCCAAAGCTCCCGACAGACACCGCCCTGTCCGTCGGCCAAGTCCGCCCCGCCGCCCAAGAGTCCCTCTGCTGCCCCAAGGAATCGCTCCCGGAGTCCTCCCAGGCGATTCGATCGCTACACTCCGTTGACTGTGCCTTGAGTGCAATCCTCATGGAGATAGAGCGCCAGCTTCCCCAACCAGTACCTCTCCGAGGGAACCCGACCCGAAGAGATCCTGCCAAGTACTGCCGCTACCATAGGGAACATGGTCATGACACTGAAGAATGCTGGCAGCTGAAGAATGAAATAGAGAGGTTGATCCGGCGGGGACGGCTAGATCAGTTTAGGAGGGCACCCGAGCCGCGGCAACAAGGAGGCGATCGCCAACCCGAGCTCCCACAACTTCCTCCCCCACCAAATCCGCCTGTGGTCGGCCGTATCAACATGATTGAGGAGGCGGCGGATCGAGCTCCAGGGGCAACGGTGATGCGCCGGTGCCAAAGAAGGCGCGCACGGGCGAACTTTCCTTTTCTGATGATGATCTTCTTGGGATACAGCTCCCCCACAATGACGCACTTGTTGTATCCCTTAACTTGAACAACTATGATGTAAGCGGATCCTCATCGATAGTGGAAGTTCGGTAAACGTTTTGTACCTCGGTGTGTTTGCCAGGATGAAATTGCTCATGGAAAACCTTCGGGCCGTGGATTCCACCCTGATGGGATTCACCGGCGATGTCATCGTCCCAGAAGGAATCGTCACCCTGACGGTCCGCGCGGGAACCTGGCCCCTTGTAGCCATTGTTCAGGCAGATTTCTTGGTAACCGACCTTAGGTCCCCATACAACGCCATATTCGGCAGGCCCGGCTTGATGTCCCTTAAGGCGGTTGTCTCTATCCCATATCTGTCTATGAAGTTCCCCACCGAGCGAGGGATGGAGTGGTTCGGGGAAGTCAGGCCATGGCTCGGCAATGTTTCGTCACGAGCCTTCAGTCCAGGATTTCCGAAGTTGACGGGCTAGACGCTCGTGAAGACTTCGCCGAACAACGGGGAGAACCGGCGGAAGAACTGGAAGAAGTACCGCTAGATGAAGCTCGGCCCGACCGAACCATAAGGATCGGGTCGTTACTCAAAGGAGAGCCTCGTCGCGAGCTGATCAGATTCCTCCAAAGCAATGCGGACATCTTCGCCTGGACCGCCTCCGACATGCCAGGGATTAACCCCGAGGTCCTCGTCCATCGCCTCAATGTGGACGAGATGCACAGGCCTGTTAAGCAGAAGAAGAGAAGCTTCGCCCCAGAACGGCAAAAAGCCATTGAAGAGGAGGTCGACAAACTCATCAAAGCCAATTTTGTCCGAGAGGTGAATTACCCAAGTTGGTTGTCAAATGTCGTCATGGTGAAAAAGTCGAATGGCAAATGGAGGATCTGCATCGACTTCACCGACCTCAACAAGGCATGCCCGAAGGATAGCTTCCCCCTCCTCGGATCGACCAGCTCATGGACGCCACCTTAGGCCACCAAATGCTGTCATTCATGGATGCCTATTCGGGCTACAATCAGATCCGGATGGCCCCAAAGATGAAGAAAAGACCGCCTTCATAACCGACCAAGGTACCTACTGTTACCGAGTTATGCCTTTCGGTCTTAAAAATGCAGGAGCGACCTACCAGCGGCTGGTCAACAAGGTGTTCAAGGAGCAAATCGGCCGAACATGGAGGTGTACGTAGATGATATGCTGGTCAAAAGCAAGGAAGCGCTGCGACATGTTGAGGACCTCGCGGAGAGCTTTGCCACGCTGCGCAAATATGGAATGAAGCTCAACCCAACCAAGTATGCCTTCGGCATCAATTCCGGGAAATTCCTCGGCTTCATGGTCTCCCAGTGGGGTATCGAGGCTAACCCTCAGAAGATTCAAGCTCTCCAACGAATGGCGCCCCCAGCGTCTATTAAGGAGGTCCAGCGCTTAACCGGGAGGATAGCGGCCCTTAACCGCTTCGTGGCTCGGTCAGCCGAGAGATGCCTCCCCTTCTTCAAAACTCTCTGATCGGCCAAAAATTTTCGGTGGACTCCTGAGTGCCAGAAATCATTTCAAGATCTCAAGAAGTACCTCGGCTCGCCTCCGCTTCTCAGTAGTCCGATCCCGGGGGAGACTCTATTTCTGTACCTGGCCGTTTCAGAGGGCGCAGTTTGTTCGGTGCTAGTCAAAGAAGAAGCAAGGTCCAGAAACCGATCTACTATGTGAGCAGGCTGCTCCGTGACGCAGAGACGAGGTACAGCAGGATTGAAAAAATGGTGTTGGCCTTAGTTACTCAGTCCGGAAGCTACGGCCTTATTTTCAAGCACATTCAGTGACGGTCCTCACCGATCAACCCATCAAGGCGGGTCCATCGTCCGGAAACATCGGGAGGATGACCAAATGGGCCGTCGAATTAAGCGAGCATGACATACATTTTCACCTCGCCCAGCCATCAAAGCCAAGTGCTGGCCGATTTCCTCCTCGAGTGCACCATCCCAGAAGACGGCTCTACCCCAGAAAATCCTGAAGGACCAAAGCCTGAAGCCCGGTGGCTCCTTCACGTCGATGGGTCGTCCAATGCCCATCACTCCGGTCGGTCTAGTTCTCACCAGCCCGAGGGGATGATCTTTGAATATGGCGTCCGATTCTCCTTCCCGGCTTCCAACAACGAGCCGAGTATGAAGCCCTGCTGGCCGGTCTCGGATCGCCGCAACCTGAAGGTGGAAAAGCTCAGCGCCTTCACCGACTCTCAGTTAGTGGCCGGCCATGTTCGGGGAGAGTTGAAGCCGGGAGCCAATATGATTCGGTATCTCCAGGAGGTGCGTAATTTGCTTCCCATTTTTCGAGTTTGAAATTATTCAATCCCAGATCGGAAAATGCCCGTGCCGACCTACTCTCCCGATTGGCAACCGCGGAGACGATGGATGCTGAACAAAAATTCCATCTGGAGACTCTGGAAAAGCCGAGTATCATGGAAGCCGATCGGTGATGCAAGTCGAGGCCGAACCATCCTGGTTCGACCCTATCCTCAATACCTCAAAGAAGGGTCGCTTCCGCCCGACCGAAGAGAGGCTAGGAAGCTGAGCTGCAGGCCACCCATTATGTAGTAATCGACAA
This sequence comes from Calamus simplicifolius, assembly GCA_900491605.1. Lineage (NCBI taxonomy): Eukaryota > Viridiplantae > Streptophyta > Magnoliopsida > Arecales > Arecaceae > Calamus > Calamus simplicifolius. The sequence goes on along the minus strand of UESW01000336.1, from coordinate 14,915 downwards.
CCAACTTTACAAGCGGTCTTTCTCCATGCCGCTGCTTAGATGCCTTCGCCCGTCCGAAGCGGATTATGCTCTGCGAGAGGTACATGAAGGGATTTGCGGCAACCATCTGGGAAGCCGGTCCCTATGCCACAAGGTGCTGCGGCAAGGCTATTACTGGCCGACCATGCAGAAAGACGCGGACGACCTAGTCCGAGCCTGTGATGCCTGCCAGAGACATTCAAGCATCCAGAGGCTCCCTTCCGCCGAGCTAGTTTCTATATCCTCCGCCTGGCCCTTTGCCAAGTGGGGGATGGACATCCTCATCCCATTCCCGCTGGCGACGGGACAGCGGAAATTCTTATTTGTCGCCATTGACTACTTCACCAAGTGGGTTGAAGCGGAAGCAGTTGCGCAAATCACCGAAGCACGGGCCAGAGACTTTGTATGGAGGTCCATCGTCTGCCGGTTCGGCCTCCCCCACACCATAATCACCGATAACGGTAAGCAGTTCGATAACTCCAAGTTCCGCCAATTCTGCGAGGAACACGGAATCCGTCACCACCTTACTTCGGTCGGGCACCCACAAGCCAACGGAGCGGCCGAAGTGACCAACAGGACTCTCCTCCAAGGAATCAAAGCTCGCCTCTCCAGAGCCCAAGGCAGGTGGGCGGATGAGCTACACCATGTCTTATGGGCCTATCGCACCACCCCGAGAATTCCGACGGGCGAGACTCCATTTCGAATGGCTTTTGGCACGGAGGCCGTCATCCCTGTGGAAATAGGCCTCCCATCTTTGCGGGTGGAGAGTTATTCAGAGGAAGCCAGCGATGAGCAACTCCGCACCAACCTCGACTTGGTAGAGGAGGTCAGAGAAAAGGCCCAAATCAGGACAGCTGCTTATCAACAGAGGGTGGCTCGGTACCATGCCTCCAGGGTCAAGGGGAAAACCTTCCTACCCGGCGACCTCGTCCTCCGAAAAGCTTCTGTATCCAAACCGCTGGAGCAAGGAAAGCTGGCGCCGAACTGGGAGGGTCCGTACCAAATCACGGAGATCATTGGGCCGGGAACCTACAAGCTGCAGGATCTCGACGGGAAATCCGTCCCCCGAACGTGGAACTCGGACAACCTCCGCAAATACTATCAATAGGGTATGTCCTTTATGCTTCGCCAGTTATCTATTTTTCCGCAACTTGCTGTGTGAATCGATTATGCACCATATTGCCATAAATTGTAAAAGGAAATAGATACTGCTTACCAATCCTCGGTACAACCGAGTTATCTGCCTGGACAGAAAATCTCCGAACCTTGGCAGGGCCAAGTAAAACAAAATCTCCGAACCTTGGCAGGGCCAAGTAAAACAAAGTCTCCGAACCTTGGCTGGGCCGAGCAACAAATCTCCGAACCTTGGCAGGGCCAAGTAAAACAAAATCTCCAAACCTTGGCAGGGCCAAGTAAAACAAAGTCTTCGAACCTCGGCTGGGCCGAGCAACAAATTCCGAACCTTGGCAGGGCCAAGTAAAACAAGTCTCCGAACCTCGGCTGGGCCGAGCAACAAATCTCCGAACCTTGGCAGGGCCAAGTAAAACAAAATCTCCGAACCTTGGCAGGGCCAAGTAAAACAAAGTCTCCGAACCTCGGCTGGGCCGAGCAACAAATCTCCGAACCTTGGCAGGGCCAAGTAAAACAAAATCTCCGAACCTTGGCAAGGCCAAGTAAAACAAAGTCTCCGAACCTCGGCTGGGCCGAGCAACAAATCTCCGAACCTTGGCAGGGCCAAGTAAAACAAAATCTCCGGACCTTGGCAGGGCCAAGTAAAACAAATCTCCGAACCTTGGTAGGGCCAAGTAAACAAAGTCTCCGAACCTCGGCTGGGCCGAGCAACAAATCTCCAACCTTGGCAGGGCCAAGTAAAACAAATCTCCGAACCTTGGCTGGGCCGAGCAACAAATCTCTGAACCTTGGCAGGGCCAAGTAAAACAAAATCTCCGAACCTTGGCAGGGCCAAGTAAAACAAAGTCTCCGAACCTCGGCTGGGCCGAGCAACAAATCTCCGAACCTTGGCAGGGCCAAGTAAAACAAAATCTCCGAACCTTGGCAGGGCCAAGTAAAACAAAATCTCTGAACCTTGGCAGGGCCAAGTAAAACAAGTCTCCGAACCTTGGCAGGGCCAAGTAAAACAAAGTTCTCCAAACCTCGGCAGGGTCAAGTAAAACAAAATCTCCGAACCTTGGCAGGGCCAAGTAAACAAGTCTCCGAACCTCGGCTGGGCCGAGCAACAAATCTCTGAACCTTGGCAGGGCCAAGTAAAATATTTTTTCGAACCTCGGCAGGGCCGAGCAGCAAATCTCCGAACCTTGGCAGGGCCAAGTAAAATGTTTCTCCGAACCTCGGCGGGCCGAGCGATGAATCCCCCGAGCCATGACAAAGCAAGGTAAAAATCATTCGGGTTAAGACCCCAGCAAAAAAGTCTAAACCTACAAAGCCTCGACCAAAGCCAAACGGCCCCCAAATAGTCCCCGAAGGACTTCGCCAGGTTTAAAAACAAGCGCGTTGGGTAAAAAACCGTCGGCGCGCAAGAAGAAGCCACCATTGGCAAAACCACTCTTGAGGCCATCGGGCCCCACGTGGTCGGCCAAAGGCCCCAGGCAGAGTTAGGCGATTTCCCTCTCTGCCAATGGAAATCTTTCGGGTAACACCCCATAACTCGTCGTTCAAAGAACCTACATCAGCGTGCAAAAAACGACGGGGCCACGCCAACCCCCTGATTCATTACACGAGTGAAGGCCATAAACTCTTAAGGAAAGGGACTTCACAGATAAACAAGGTCCATCTTTCATTCATAAAAGGAGGAGGACTACAAAGAGACTGCAAAAAGCAAAAAAACAAGAACGGGCAGAGGCCCTGGAGTCAGTCGCCCCCAGAGACCAGTAACTCCTCCAGGCGTACTGTCAGGTCAGCCACCTGCTGACGAACGCGACAGAATCTCCTCCTCCTGCCGATCTATCACCCGGCGTGAGGCTTCCGCCTCCCTGACAGAAACGTCCAAGAATTCCTCGGCAGTCCTCGCAAGCTGCTCATTGATCACGAGGCCCGACGCGAGGCTCAGCCCATCGACAGTTACGGAGGTGCGCCTCCCCTCCGAGTGCGGCGGGGTGCTAAGCGAGGAATGCGAGTCACTTGACGATCGCGCTGGGGAGGCCATTCCTTTTCGGAGCTCAAATCGAGGGATGGCCGAGACCAATCCCCCTTGGTCATATTTATACCCACCAGGCAGGTATCCCGATCGGCCGTGCCGCAAACGCCGACCCATGAGAGTTTGCCACGTGTCACCATTCTAATGCGTGAGGAATCCGAAGAGTCGCACCCTATCCCGAGTAAGATCGATAAGCGCGAGCAGATTGTTCGAGGGTTCCCCAGGTGAACATTTTCCGATTCGTCGCCCCACACATTAAACGCATTCGATACTTCCCCAGGCTGCTTAATACGCCCCTCTTCCTCGAAAACGTGGAAGTCCGCCGCTCGGCCGATAACTTGCCCCCTCGGAAAGAGCAGCATCGCCAATAAAAGCGTGACAATGCGCCGCCCGTTCCGCTCGGACGCCCCCTTGATTAAGCGCCATGTGGACCTAACGCTGTGGCCTGCAACGGCGGCTGAATCGCTCCCTCCGAGCTACAATGATCTCCGAACCTCGGCAGGTCCGAGCTACAAAATTCTCCGAACCTCGGCAGGGCCGAGCTACCAATTCTCCGAACCTTGGCAGGGCCAAGTAAAATGTTCTCCGAACCTTGGCAGGGCCAAGTGAAATTTTCTCCGGACCTCGGCAGGTTCGAGCTACAAAGTTCTCCGAACCTTGGCGGGGCCAAGTGAAATTTTCTCCGGACCTCGACAGGTCCGAGCTACAAAGTTCTCCGAACCTTGGCAGGGCCAAGTGAAATTTTCTTCGGACCTCGGTAGGTCCGAGCTACAAAGTTCTCCGAACCTCGACAGGACCGAGCTACGAAATTCTCCGAACCTCGGCAGGTCCGAGCTACAAAATTCTCCGAACCTCGGCAGGGCCGAGCTACCAATTCTCCGAACCTTGGCAGGGCCAAGTAAAATGTTCTCCAAACTTGGCAGGGCCAAGTGAAATTTTCTCCGGACCTCGGCAGGTCCGAGCTACAAAGTTCTCCGAACCTTGGCAGGGCCAAGTGAAATTTTCTCCGGACCTCGGCAGGTCCGAGCTACAAAGTTCTTCGAACCTCGGCAGGACCGAGCTACGAAATTCTCCGAACCTCGGCAGGTCCGAGCTACAAAATTCTCCGAACCTCGGCAGGGCTGAGTACCAATTCTCCGAACCTTGGCAGGGCCAAGTAAAATGTTCTCCGAACCTTGGCAGGGCCAAGTAAAATTTTCTCCGGACCTCGGCAGGGCCGAGCTACCAATTCTCCGAACCTTGGCAGGGCCAAGTAAAATGTTCTCCGAACCTTGGCAGGGCCAAGTAAAATGTTCTCCGAACCTCAGCAGGTCCGAGCTACAAAGTTCTTCGAACCTTGGCAGGGCCAAGTGAAATTTTCTCCGAACCTCGGCAGGACCGAGCTACGAAATTCTCCGAACCTCGGCAGGTCCAAGCTACAAATTCTCCGAACCTCGGCAGGGCCGAGCTACCAATTCTCCGAACCTTGGCAGGGCCAAGTAAAATGTTCTCCGAACCTTGGCAGGGCCAAGTAAAATGTTCTCCGAACCTTGGCAGGGCCAAGTGAAATTTTCTCCGGACCTCGGCAGGGCCGAGCTACCAATTCTCCGAACCTTGGCAGGGCCAAGTAAAATGTTCTCCGAACCTTGGCAGGGCCAAGTGAAATTTTCTCCGGACCTCGGCAGGTCCGAGCTACAAAGTTCTCCGAACCTTGGCAGGGCCGAGTGAAATTTTCTCCGGACCTCGGCAGGTCCGAACTACAAAGTTCTCCGAACCTCGACAGGACCGAGCTATGAAATTCTTCGAACCTTGGCAGGGCCAAGTAAGACGTTCCCCGAAACTCGACTATTCCGAGTGACTGGTTCCTTGAACCATGACGAGAAGGGGTGCGAATTCCCTGAGCTTCGGCCAAGACCGACCTACGGTAAATCGGGCTTTACGAAAAGCGAAGCGCGAAAACACCAAGTTTCCGATCAGAGTAAGGGGCGTGTTGCCCCGAATGATCTACGAATCGCCGAATACGAACCTCGATTAATTCGAGTGACGTGGGATCCTCGTCTGAGGACGAACGGAACGCTTTTGACGCCCACAAACAACAATAGCAAAAAGCTCGGCACAAGAAAAGATAGAGATTGAGACACAGAATATAACTCTCTTTATTGCCGATCATGATCAATTACAAATGCCTCACAGGCGTTACAAGAACAGTAAATGCATAAAATAAAGACAAATTCAAAACCCGAGCAACTGCTCCAAAGCAGACCTAGGCGACTGCGATGTTTCGACGATCGGATCGACAAATCAGGCAAACCACGGAATCAGTCCTCCCGGGCGGATGAATTAAAAGATCCAAAAGGAGGCATGGCCCGCGGATGCTGATTCTGAGGATCCAGACGATCCAGCCTGCTCCCCTAGGAGGGGGTGCTGGATCGCGGGTCGTCGCCCAGCCGAGGGAATCGGGGACCATCCGACCCCGGTTGCTCCCATATTTTCCCTCCCGTGGCAAGGATTCCCCTCAGAGAAGGGACGGGAACCCAAGCCAGCGAAAAAGGGGAGTCCGTGCGTGTTACGGGGGTGTCGATACACCTCCTGCCATAAGCCCCCCATAACCGGCCGCAAAGGTCACACGGGAAGAGTTATATGTGCGCTCCCCATGTGATCTCTGCGCCCCCCATGTGCGCTCTCCATGTGATCTCCGGGACTCATCCCCTAAGGACGAGCCATCCTCCAGCTGCTCCCCGGTCGCCCCAGCTATCCGGCGGCAAGGAGCCCATGAAAGAAAAGTCGATCCTCCCACTCGTAGCAACAGAGAAATGAGCATGGTAAAAGCTCTGGCGAGAAAGAAACTTTGGGGATAACCAGATGAGCCCCCTTTCCTTTTTATAGGCGGAAATGGACCAGGAAAAGCTACCCAGACTGCACGTCCCGAGATTTAAACTTCCAAGCAGTACCTCCACGTGGTCTCTCAAGATTGGCACCCCACTGCGCGCCAAACCCACCGCCTAAACCAGGACGTGTACGAAGATCCCCTCCTGATCCCGAATCACGGCCAGTAAATACAGGAAATCGTCCGCTGACGCTTCGAAAACCGGCGGGCTCAGAAAATCGTCCTTTGAAAAAGTACTGTCCAATAGTGGACGGTTGCGTGCGCATCGCAACGAGGTAGCCTGCATGGGAAAAGAGCACCTTCCGGAAAGCTCTGATGCAGCTTTATACCCCCCACTCTGCCGTATCACCGCTTCTAGTAAAGTAAAAACCGAATTGCCTGCAGAACAGCAGGGCGCTGGCAGGATGGCAGGAGCACGAAAACCTATTTTATCCGTCGGCCCCAGCCGACCATTTTATCTGTCGGCCCCAGCCGACCCATTTTATCCATCGGCCCCAGCCGACCTATTTTTGCCTGTCGGCCCTAGCCGACCTATTTCTTCTGTCGGCCCACGCCGACCTATTTTCGTCCGTCGGCCCTAGCCGACCTATTTCTTCTGTCGGCCCAGCCGACCTATTTTCGTCCGTCGGCCCTAGCGACCTATTTTCTGTCGGCCCACGCCGACCTATTTTTCCGTCGGCCCTAGCCGACCTATTTCTTCTGTCGGCCCACGCCGACCTATTTTGTCCGTCGGCCCTAGCCGACCTATTTCTTCTGTCGGCCCAGCCGATCCATTTATTCATCGGCCCAGCCGACCTATATTGTTCGTCGGTCCCAGCCGATCTACCCATCGGCCCTGGCCGATCTATTTTTCCTGTCGGCCCTGGCCGGCCTATTTCGCCTATCGGTCCGAGCTAACGCGTTTGCCTAGTCTTGGAATAAAGATAACCCAAGATCGCCAGCGAGCCACAGACCGCTCAAGGCGAAACTGGGCGACGATGAGGCCAAACCAGGACAGCACTTAAGTCAAAACAGAAAGTTCTTTTATTAAGGAACGACAGATAAGCAAGGTACAATAACAACTCCTACGAACCAGGAGCCGCACCAGCCTTTGAGGAGCCCTCAGTTGCGCCTGCGGAGGCGTGACTAGGCTCACCCTTCTCCGATGTTCTCGCCCCCTCGGCGGCAGTTTGCGATCGTCCCTCAGAAACTGCAGCTTCGCTGGGACTAGGGGCGCACCAGGTTCGCCGTCAGACACGTCGGCATATTCATCTTCGTCTTCTTCTTCTTCAGACTCGCCATCGTCGGGATCTTGGGCGCTCAGGAAAGAAAGATCCCACTCCGGGCGCTCACTGAGAATCCGCTGTTTACACTCTTCTATCCCATGATGGAAGGCGTCAACGCTAATAGCGTCCTGCCTACCCTTGAGAATGGCGTGCTGCGTTTTGACCTCCGCAGTCTGCTTCTCGGCCTCGATCACTTGGGCCTTCAAAATGACATTTGTTCCTCAAGCTCGCTAGCCCGTGTCTCGAGTTCCGAGCTCCTGCTGCGAGTGGACGCGAGCACACTTTGGAGAGCCCGAATCTCCGACCCCATCCTCGCCATCTGGAAAAGCCAAAATCAATCGGCGTCGCAAGGAGCCAGTAGAAAAATAAAGAGGGTAAAATGGGAGCATACCTCCCCCTCTCGCCTGGCCAACCTTTTGGCCAGCTCCTCGGCCTCACTCCGGGCTCTTGTCCTGTCAGCGCCGACCAGCTCGACCCTCTCTTGCAGGGTACTGATCTTCGATTGTCTGGCTTCAATCTCCCCACGAGCTTGCGACAACTCGTCACTCACCCGAGTTATCGTCCCTTGATGCCACCTAGCGTTCTCCTTCAAATGGGCAATTTCACCATCACGCCGTTTCAATTTCTCCTCCACTTCGCCGAGCATTCTCGCCAGGCGCCTTCTTTCATCGTCGGCCTCCCTCCCCAGCCGACTCATACTCTCACCATGTTCCCGCTGCATCGCCGCCACCTCCGCGGAGTGTTTCGATTTAATCTTGGCCAACTCCAAGCACGCGTCGTCGTTCTTCGCTAGGAGTCCCTGTAACTCCTCCACCCTGCGCTTCTGCTTGGACACCTCGTCCACGGCAGCCTGATGTGCCGCCCTTGCCGCCTTCGAGTTCCTGTCCATCGTGTCCATGAGCTCTTCGAACTGCTCAGACACCTTCAGCCGCGACTGGAGCTCGACATTCTCCCTCCGGGCCTGGCGCTGGCCCCCGTCGCCAAACTCAAGCGCCAGCAAATCGCCCGGGAAAGCAAAACACTCTGCAAAAGCAAAAATTGAATAAGAGGCCACGTTGGGATCAAATCGAGAAACGTCTATCGCGCAAGGAAAATAGCTCACCCGCGAGGCATAGGCCCGGGTCATCCTCATCAATGTTGTGTTATCAATGTCGGGAAGAAGGTGGATACTTTCTGCCACGCCTTGCTGCCCGAATGCAGCATCGACCAGCCCAGGTCGGCAAACTTGTCCGCCGAAGGATCCGCGCCCGGATACAAGGCCGACCTTATCATGGCAGAAACGCCTCCTCGATACTAGCGTCCGAGCTGCCGAATGACCAACCCCGCCTGAGGGACCAGCCTGGGCGGCCTCCGCCTGAGAGGCCTTCAATCTCCCGGCCTCCTCCGTCAAGGCTATGGCTTGGGTCTCTTCAGATAGCTCGGCCAGCCCAAGCGCCAGCCTCCCCAAAATCTTCTTCGAGGGAGCCCCGATCGTGGGACCCCCACTTTGTTGTGCTCCCTCCACCGATGCATCCTTTCCAGTCGCCACCACCTGCGTCTCCTCCGCGGGCTCCCCCGAGGCCTCGGTCTGACCCGCCTCTTGACCCATCGAGGGCGGCCCGACCTCACTGCTACCAGACTCCCCGGCGGACAGACCAAGTAGGGGCTCCCCCTGAACTTCCTCCGCTGCGGCTATCTCCTTCCCCTCTCCCGCTGGAGCCAGTGGTAATCCCGCGGGGACAATGGGCCCCTCTGCTACGGCCGCCTCCGCTGGACCCGTCGCAGGTTCCTCTTTCAAGGGGGACGCGGTCGGACGAGCCAGCGGAGCTTCATCCGAACTGTCCGATATCTCCAGTACAGGGCGCCAGGTGCCGTGGCCATTCTCCCCGGATCCTCCTTCGCCCCCGGCGGTCCTATGGGGACTGCTCCGACGTCCGGCGGGTTTTTGGCAGAGGTATGGGCCCTTTTCTCGGGCCGGCCGCTGTCCGCGCCGCTACCTTCCCCTGGGCGCTTCCCCCTCTTCCTCTTGGAGAGGCTCGACAACGCCAACCTTGTGGCTGTCAAACCGGAATTTACATACTCAGACCCAAGCGCGGTAATCGAGAAAAATACACAGCGCAAAAAGGGACTCACCTTGTGGATCCAGAGGGCTGAGCCCGGCTGCGAAGAGGGCCCCCTCCGATAATAGGTCGTTAGCCGAAAATACCTGTCCATTACGAAGGACATCCAGGTCCCTCTCCTCCTGCGCCGATAAGGCCGGATGCGTCTCCGCATCCCTCGCAACTTCCCCCCATCGTCGAGGGAAATCGGAACCGACGTTCCCCTCCGCAATCACGAATCGGCTCTTCCACCCCTTGATGGAAGAAGGCTTATCCGCGATGACATTAAAAGATCTCCGGGGCCCGATGGAGGTCCACTCCGATTTCCTCCCGGGAGTCAAGTGGTAACAGGTGCGGAAAAGGGGGAGAGTTGCAACGACTTGAATCTGGTGACACATCGAAATGAATCCGACGATATTCCGCCAACTATTTGGAGCCACCATCGATGGACAGATGTTGTAGTGGGTCATGATCTCCTTCACCAAGGGATGAGAGGAAAACGAAGACCCGCCTTAAAACTATCCTCATAGATAAAGACTCCGGACTCTAATCCCCGAGTAACCCTATCTTCGGGTTCCGGCACCCGCAAAACTACATCCAGGGGCAGACCATACCTCTGGTGAATCCTCCCCAAATCCTCAGCAACGATTTCTGAGGCCACATCTTCAGGGCTCATCGCCATCTCGGTTGAGGAAATCCTGGGCGAAAATGATGAACGCTGAGAGGATGAGAGACCAATGCTCTTCTGAAAACAAGGTGAGAAGACGCCGCGAACATGCGCACATGTGCATAATATATATATATATATATATATAGGGCGGCTGTCACTTCGCTTCTCCGCCAAGGAACCGCCCTGGGGAGGCGGGACGTCTCATTCGAGGCGTCCAGAATCGCCTCGACAAACCTCCATATCGATCGGGATTCACGGCACGGCAATCTCAACCGTCGCTAGTGGAGGAACCTTACCTCCGAAGGTACGATGGCCCTGTCGCATTAATTAGGGCATCATTACATGAACTGTTTAGGCCAAGACGTCCCATCCAGGGTGCGCCACTTGAGCTTATACTCCCTACGCCCGAACCTACGCTTCGAACTAGGGAGTGGAGGGCATGTTGGGGGGTAAAATCGTCATTGCATTGATATCCGTGCGAGGCGGCTAAGGCTGACCTCCTCCCGCCGTCTTCCTCCGGGCTTCCGTAGCTCGGCCCTTCCGGGCTTCCGTAGCTCGGCCTCTTCCGGCTTCCGTAGCTCGGCCTCTTCCGGGCTTCCTTAGCTCGGCCCCTTCCGGGCTTCCCTAGCTCGGCCCCTTCCGGGCTTCCGTAGCTCGGCCTCTTCCGGGCTTCCGTAGCTCGGCCTCTTCCGGGCTTCCGTAGCTCGGCCCCTTCCGGGCTTCCCTAGCTCGGCCTCTTCCGGGCTTCCGTAGCTCGGCCCCTTCCGGGCTTCCCTAGCTCGGCCTCTTTCGGGCTTCCGTAGCTCGGCCTCTTCCGGGCTTCCGTAGCTCGGCCTCTTCCGGGCTTCCCTAGCTCGGCCTCTTTCGGGCTTCCTAGCTCGGCCTCTTCGGGCTTCCGTAGCTCGGCCTCTTCCGGGCTTCCGTAGCTCGGCCTCTTCTGGGCTTCCCTAGCTCGGCCTCTTTCGGGCTTCCGTAGCTCGGCTCTTTCGGGCTTCCCTAGCTCGGCCCCTTCTGGGCTTCCGTAGCTCGCTTCTACTAGCGATCCACGCCTGACGTCTACCTCCGCGGAACCTGACGCGGGAGAGCTTAAGCTTACCCGAGCAGCACCTTAGGCAAGGAATCATGTCGAGACGTGGCCTAAGACCTATCGTAACCGCCCCAGGTCTACTCACCCAGATCCCAAGACATCAAGGAGCTCTCCCCGCCGTCGATCCCTTAACAAACAAGGCGTGGATTCTAACGGCCCCACAACGGCCTGATTCTGTCTACCCCCGTATCGTAACAACCCCAGAACCTTCCAGAAGATGCTCAAGTCCCCAGGTGACAGTCTATAAATATCAGATTGGCAGAATCCCTCAGGTACACAACTCTTACGCACACTTGCGCGCTTACACCCCCACTCTCGCTCTCCTGCTCTCGCCGGTAGCTCGTCGGCGCTCCTGCCCTTTGGAGCCCCCGATTGGCCGCCCCCAGAGAGGTCTCCCGGAGAGATCCACCTCCTCACTGTCTGGTTGATCGCCGATTTCTTCTCCACTGACTTGAGCGTCGGAGGGTCTTCCGCGGAGGGCCACCCCCAGCGCCTCTCGCGTGTGGACTTCTTGTGCAGGTACGCAGCACCGCTCTCCCTGGAGATCGACCGCGCCCGAGTCGGAGGACGGATCCCGGCGGCAACAGGAAGACCAGAGCAAAATGATCAAACATGTTCGGGATCAGCTCGGCTACTCTCTGTTGATGGGCTCTGATTATTGTATATGAATTTCACTACTCTTTGTTACGAGAGAGAGAGAGAGAGAGAGAGAGAGAGAGAGAAACTCGAAACACCACCACTCTTCACTGCTATGTAAGAGTAAAAGATCTCCTTTTGTTAATAGTCTCGGTAAACATTGATCATCTGTCAAGTTCTTTGATTATACGCTAAAGCTTTCCGTCAAGATGAAAGCTTGGGGTTCCAGCCAGAAAATTTTCTCAGGTTAGTGACTAAGCTTTGTTTTGCCTCTGAAGACCGGGTCAACACGTTCAATCGCTCCAAGGTCTAACCTCTAGCTTTCGCTTGGGGAGGGGAGGGGTTGGAGATCATATTTTACGAAAGTCGGCAATATTAGTGCGCCATGCTTGCCGACTTCATGTTGCGCCTTCCACCTATAAAATGGAAACCGGAAAGAGAAACGACCGTAGTGGAAGCGGGAGCCGATGGAGGAGGAGGCGGGCATCGTTGGTGGGGTTGGTATGGAGGTGGACACCGACCCATCGATGTTCTCCCCGACTTCGACAAGCAGCTCTTTTCCGTCGACGCCGACTTCTTCAGCTCCTTCGAGGATGACTTCGACGACCAAGACCTCGCCTGATCACGACAATTCCTTTTTCTCTTTCTCTCTCTCTCTTCTGTACTTTCCTTTTGCTTTCTTGACACCCTCAGTTAATACCCACGATACCCTCTAGTTCAAGACTCACGACACCCTAGTTCAAGACTCACGACACCCCAGTTTAAGACCCACGACACCCCTAGTTCAAGACTCACGACACTTCAGTTCAAGACCCATGACACCCTAGTTCAAGACCCACGACACCCTAGTTCAAGACCCACGACACCTTCAGTTCAAGACCCATGACACCCTAGTTCAAGACCCATGACACCCCAGTTAAAGACCCACGATACCCCCAGTTCAAGACCCACGACACCCCCAGTTCAAGACCCATGACACCCCAGTTCAGACCCACGATACCCCCAGTTCAAGACTCACGACACCCTAGTTCAAGACCCACAACACCCCCAGTTCAAGACCCACGACACACCACTACTCTTCACTGCTATTGTAAGAGTAAGAGATCTCCTTTTGTTAATAGTCTCGGTAAACATTGATCATCTGTCAAGTTCTCTGGTTATACGCTTAAGCTTTCCGTCAAGATGAAAGCTTGGGGTTCCAGCCAGAAAATTTCTCAGGTTAGTGACTAAGCTTTGTTTTGCCTCTGAAGACTGGGTCAACACATTCAATCGCTCCAAGGTCTAACCTCTAGCTTTTCGCTTAGGGAGGGGAGGGGGTTGGAGATCATATTTTACGAAGTCGGCAATATTAGTGCGCCATGCTTGCCGACTTCATGTTGCGCCAGGGAAATTCTATTCGCGCCCACCAAATACCTCAGCACCCGCATTTAAAAAAAAAAAAAAATTTACTAAGTACACCCACATTGTTACTCACTACACCCACCCATTTTTTCCTAATCCCTAAATTACCCTCACACCCTTTCACCCCTCAAAATCACTCAGCACACCCACACCCTCCCTCAACCCGCGCCGCCCCCCCCCCCCCTCCGGCCTCCACCATTGATCCCGGCGAATCCAGGCGGAGCGAATCTCCGGCGGAGCTCTTCCTCCACCCTCCTTCCCGGCGATCTCCGGCGAGGTAAGTCTCTTTTTTTTTTTTTTTTTTACTTACCGGCATGGGAGGTACCGGCGGAGCGGGTTGTCCGGCATGGGAGCTCCCATGCCGGCGGCGGCCCGGCATGAGAACGAGGAAGGGAGCCGGCGGGCCGCCGGCTCCCTTCCCGTTAAGTTTTTTTTTTTTTTTTTTTTTTTTTGGGCCGCCGGCTCCCTTCCCGTTAAGAAAAAAATTTTTTTTTTTGTTTTTGTGAGTGCCGGCGGCATTCCCGCCGGGAGCTCCCTCTCCGGCGGGTTGTCCCGGCATGGGAGCTCCCATGCCGGCGGCGGCCCGGCATGAGAACGAGGAAGGGAGCCGGCGGCCCGCCGGCTCCCTTCCCGTTAAGTTTTTTTTTTTTTTTTTTTTTTTTGGGCCGCCGGCTCCCTTCCCGTTAAGAAAAAAAATTTTTTTTTTTGTTTTTGTGAGTGCCGGCGGCATTCCCGCCGGGAGCTCCCTCTCCGGCGGGTTGTCCCGGCATGGGAGCTCCCATGCCGGCGGCGGCCCGGCATGAGAACGAGGAAGGGAGCCGGCGGCCCGCCGTCTCCCTTCCCCGTTAAGCAATTGATTTTTTTTTTTTTTTTGTGAGAGCCGGCGGCATTCCCGCCCGGTGCTCCCTCTCCGGCGGGTTATCCGGGGAGGCATGGGAGCTCCCAGATCGTTAACAGTAAACTTATTAACCCACTTGCACATAACACTAATGAATTTTGGCAATTGCACTTATTGGCTTGGCAATTGCACTTATTGGCTTCTCATTCTTGATCAATTTAGTCTTATAATTCATAAATGTAAATCTGAATATTTTGTTCAGTTTCATCATATAACTTGTCTACTAGAATTGCATTTTGATTGACGTATATGCTGATACTCAGTTTCAGATATGGATGCTGGTTCTTCGCGATTTAGACCCACGGCGTCAGCCAGAAGACGTCGTGCCGGTCATGCTGAGGCCGAGGTTCCTGCTGCACCATCGCCCCCTGCTGAGGCCGTAGACGAGGACATGCCCGCTATGGACGTTGAGGGTGAAGCTGTCGGGCCATGTCCAGGAGGTCCAGAGGATGAGTCTGTCCTGAGTAGTTTCAGGACACATATAGCAGCCTCGATCTGGAGGCAACAGGTATTATTTAATTGCTATTGCATTTTACTTTCTTTAATGTATCATTACGATGCTGTGATATAAATTATTAATGGCTTTTATATTACAGGAACGGGCTCCACTGAAGTGCATGAACCATGCTGCCAAGGTAGCTGAATGGCAGTGGTGGGAATCAAGGCAATCAAATAGGAAGTTCAGGGCAATCATAGAGCAGTCGGGCCTTATAGATCTAGTGCACTCCTCTTATCGGTTCACCGATAAGATTCTTGTCTCCGGCTTTGTAGAGAGATGGCAGCCCGAGACGAACACCTTCCATCTACCCTGTGGCGAGATGACTATTACATTGGACGATGTA
>UESW01000335.1:0-42515 GCA_900491605.1 Calamus simplicifolius | reverse complement strand
GGAGGGGTACCTAAAAATAACCCTCATCGGCGAGGTCGTGTGCCGGAGAGTCACCGAAGAGCCGCTGGAGGTGGGGAAGAGGGAGGAGGAGAAAGGAGAAGATGGGAGGGGGGGGGGGTTCGGGCTCGTGAGGAGGAAGAAGAAGAGGGGGGAGGGTTTTATGAATTAGGATTAGCGATGCATAATTCCATCGCTAATACGTCGCTAATCAGTGACGCTGATTATGCATCGCTGATTGCGTCACTAAGTTACCGCCAATAGGCATTTTGGCGAGAAATTAGCGACGCATTAGATTTGCATCGCAATATTGCGACGCATTCATTATGCGTCGCAATATTGCGACGCATTCATTATGCATCGCAAATTATTTTATTAATTTAATATTACAAAAATTGTGACACATTCCTTATTAAATTATTTTATAATTTAATATCCGATCGGCAACGATATCCGACGATTGCGATCGATTGAACCCATGATCCCGATCGGCGATGATCGATCCAAAGGTTGTGATCCAACTGATCGGTGACGATCCGACGGTCGCGATCGATCCAAGCCATGATCTCGATTGGCGATGATCGATCCGACGGTTGTGATCCATCCAATCGACGATGATATCCGACGGTTGCGATCGATCCAAGCCATGATCTCGATCGGCGATGATCGATCCGACGGTTGCGATCCATCCGATCGGCGACAATATTCGACGATTGCGATCGATCCAAGCCATGATCCCGACACTACAAGAAAATACTGAAATAGCGACGCAAATTTAGCGACGCATAATTGCGTCGCTAAATTGCGACCACTTTGCGACGCCTTTGTGACAACAAAATATTGCGACGCATTAGCGACTCATTAGCGACTCAATTAACCAAAAAATCAAAAAAAAATTAAATTTTTAATATTGCGATGCAAATATTGCATTGCAAAATTTTTAAATTAATTTTTTATGAAATATAAATATCAATAAAAATATTGCGACGCAATATTTGCATCGCAATGTTTTTAACAGAATTAAATATTTTAAATAGCGACGCATTAGCGACCCAATAAAATAGATAATTAGAAAATTTATTTTTAATTTAGCGACGCACCAATTGCATCAAATAATTGAAATGAAATTAAATTTTATAAAATCTAATTATCGAAAAAAAATATTGCGACGCATCACAGTGCGTCGCAATGTTTTTAAAAGAATTAAATATATTAAATAGCGACGCATTAGCGATGCAATAAACTAAAAAATAAGAAAAATTATTTTTAATTTAGCGACGTAACAAATGCATCGCAAATAATTTAAATAAAATTATATTGTTTAAAGTACAAATAGTTTACAAAATATTGCGACGCATAACAGTGCGTCGCAATGTTTTGAAAAGAATTAAATATTTTAAATAGCGACGCCTTAGCAACGCAATAAAATTGAAAAATAAAAATTATTTTTAATTTAGCGATGCAACAATTGCGTCGCAAATAATTTAAATGAAATTATATTTTTTACAGTATTAATATTTAAAAAATATTGCGACGCCAACCAGTGCGTTGCAATATTTTGAAAAGAATTAAATATTTTAAATAGCGACGCCTTAGCGATGCAATAAACTAAAAAATAGAAAAATTATTTTTAATTTAGCGACAAAACAATTGCATCGCAAATAATTTAAATGGAATTATATTTTTTACAGTATTAATATTTTAAAAAAGATTGCGATGCCACCCACTGCGTCGTAATATTTTGGAAAAAATTAAATATTTTAAATAGCGATGCATTAGCGACGCAATAAACCAGAAAATAAATTAAAATTATTTTTAATTTAGCGACGCAATAACTGCATCGCAATTATTTTAAATAAAATTAAATTTTATAAATTATAAATATAAGAAAAAATAATTACGACGTAACACAGTGAGTTGCAAATATTTTTAAAAAATTAATAATGTTAAATAGCGACGCATTAGCGATGTAATAAGCCAAAATATTAATTAGAAAAATTATGTTTTAATACAGCGACGTACTTGTTGCATCGTAATTATTAGAATTAAAGTTAATTTTTTATATATTATAATTATCATATTAAAAAAATACGACCTAACCCTTTGCATCGTTATATATTTAAAAAATTAATTATGTTAAATAGCGATCGGTCCAAAATCGATCGTGACCGATCAGAATAAGGGCTTGGATCGATCGCAACCCTCGGATCATCGCCGATCGGACCGATCGCCACGTTTCGAGATCGGTCATGGCCGATCGGGATCAGGGCTTGGATCGATCGCAACCGTTGGATCGTCGCCGATCTCGGACGGATCACCACGGTCCGAGATCGGTCGTGGCCGATCGGGATCAGGGCTTGGATCGATCGCAACCGTCGGATCTTTGCCGATCGGACCGATTGCCGTGGTCCGCGATCGGTCGTCGCCGATCGGGATTAGGGCTTGGATCGATCACAACCGTTGGATCGTCGCCGATCTCGGATGGATCGCCACGATCCGAGATCGGTCGTGGCCGATCGGGATCAGGGCTTGGATCGATCGCAACCGTCGGATCGTCGCCGATCTCGGACGGATTGCAACTGTCCGAGATAGGTCGTGGCCGATTGGGATCAGGGCTTGGATCGATCGCAACCGTCGATCTTTGCCGATCGGACCGATTGCGCGGTCCGCGATCGGTCGTCGCCGATCAGAATCAGGGCTTGGATCGATCGCAACCCTCGGATCGTCGCCGATCAGACGGATCGCCACGGTCCAAGATCGGTCGTGGCCGATCGGGATCAGGGCTTGGATCGATCGCAACCCTTGGATCGTCGCCGATCTCGGACGGATTGCAACTGTCCGAGATAGGTCGTGGCCGATCGGGATCAGGGCTTGGATCAATCGCAACCGTCGGTCTTTGCCGATCGGACCGATTGCCGTGGTCCGCGATCGGTCGTCGCCGATCGGAATCAGGGCTTGGATCGATCGCAACCCTCGGATCGTCGCCGATCTCGGACGGATCGCCATGGTCCAAGATTGATCGTGGCCGATCGGGATCAGGGCTTGGATCGATCGCAACCGTCGGATCTTTGCCGATCGGACCGATTGCCATGGTCCGCGATCGGTCGTCGCCGATCGGGATCAGGGCTTGGATCGATCACAACCGTTGGATCATCGCCGATCTCGGACGGATCGCCACGGTCCGAGATCGGTCGTGGCCGATCGGGATCAGGGCTTGGATCGATCGCAACCGTTGGATCGTCGCCGATCTCGGATGGATCGCCACGGTCCGAGATCGGCGACGACCGATCGGGATCAGGGCTTGGATCGATCGCAACCGTCGGATCGTTGCCGATCTCGGACGGATTGCAACTGTCCAAGATAGGTCGTGGCCGATCGGGATCAGGGCTTGGATCGATCGCAACCATCGGATCTTTGCCGATCGGACCGATTGCCGCGGTCCGCGATCAGTCGTCGCCGATCGGAATCAGGGCTTGGATCGATCGCAACCCTCGGATCATCGCCGATCGGACGGATCACCACGGTCCGAGATCGGTCGTGGCCGATCGGGATCAGGGCTTGGATCGATCGCAACCGTCGGATCGTCGCCGATCGTCGCAATGTTTTTTAAATAAATTTATGTAATTAAAAATTTTATAAAATAAATTATGATGCCATTTATCGTCGCAATTATTAACATTAATTATAAATATTATCATTTATAAATATTAACAAATTATTGCGATGCCTTAGCAACACAGTTTAAAAAAAATATAAACAAATATTGCGACAAAATATATGCGTCGCAATATTATTAGAATACATATAGCTGATTAAAAATATTAAAAAATAATTGCAATGCAATTTTTCATCGCAATAATTATAATAAATTTAAATATTTTTATTTAAAAATATTTAAAAAATAATTGCAACGCACTGCTTGCATCGCAATATATGTAATAAGTTTTTATTTTAATCAATTTAAATTATTAAAAAATATTGCGATGCCTTAGCGACGCAATTATTAGAAAATAAAAATATTTTTCCCGCCAGATGATGGCGCCAATTTAGCGACTCGTTAGCGACGCATTTATTGGCGTCGCTATGTTTTTAGAAAATTATTATAAACATGTATTAACGATGGATTAGCGATGCCCTAGTGCGTCGCTAAGACAAAAAAAAAAAAATTGCGACGAAAATTGCGACACAATTTTGGCGTCGCTAATTACCTATATTTAAGCCGGGCCCTTTCTCCTTTCCTCCTTCCCGTCTTGACCTAGCCGCCGCCGTGATCCTCGCTCGATACTCCGGCGCATCCCCGTCCTCCGGCTACCCAGCGATCTCATCCGACTCCGGCTACCCGGCGATCTCATCTCAACCAAGGTTAGCCCCAATAATCTTAAAAAAAAAATTTTTTTTTTATTGATTTCCCTATGGCCACGGCCGCTGCCGTGGCCATCTTCTCCGGCCAAGGCCGCTGCCGTGGACGGCAGTGGCCTGGCCACGGTGGCCAGGCCACTGTAATCACAAAAAAAAAAAAAAATTTTAACAGGGGGGAGGGGAGGAAACCCCCCCCCCCTTGTTTTTTCTTGTCCGGCCATGGCTGTGGCCGCGGCCAGACAAGGCGGCCATAGCCGCTGCCGTGGCCGTCTTCTCCGGCCACGGCCGCTGCCGTGGCCGGCGGTGGCCTGGCCACGGTGGCCAGGCCACTGTGACAAAAAAAAAAAAATTTCCCTTAACTTGGGGGGAGGGGGGAAACCCCCCCCCCCCCCCCCCCTTCTTTTCTTGTCCGGCCACGGCCGCTGCCGTGGCCGGCAGTGGCCTGGCCACGGTGGCCAGGCCACTGTGACAAAAAAAAAAAAATTCCTTAACAGGGGGGTGAGGGGGGAAACCCCCCCCCCCCTTTCTTTTCTTGTCCGGCCATGGCAGCGGTGGCCAGGCCACTGTGACAAAAAAAAAAAAAAAATTCCTTAACAGGGGGGAGGGGGATAGACTGTTTGTTATGTCTTGATTATTCAATAATATTTGTAATGCTAGATAGGAAGTCTTGTTGTATTATTATTTAATTTACATAATATTTATGTAATAATTAATTTAAGCAGAATGTTTATGATAATAGTATTTGTGCATTTATACTTATTTACAATTGTTATGTCTTGATTATTTATATTCTGCTGCAAACTGAATGATGCATTACAGTTTGAAATATTAAATAAAATGTTTTGTTGTAATATTATTTAATTTCCAGCAACAAATTAGTAGTTTCAATGATTTACATTTTAGTATTCGAAAACATTTGTATTTGACGTAATAATCTTAAAAAAGTTAGTGATTACATGTATAATTCACAAGAAGTTAAGAATAACAAGCATAAGTTCGATTGTCTTCGGACTTCCATAATCACAGCACTTTAACCTTTAGACCCGTTTAAGAATTTGTAAGCCTTAGTCTTGCAAATTCTCAAATTGTCCTGGTGGACAGTTTGGGAATATTTCTTGTGACATGTTAGTCTGCTAGTAATCATCGTGGGGTGAGATTTCGGATTGCATTTGCTCATACGTTCTCCTAGTGTGGCTTATATACCACACATGTAGGAGAACATATGGGGAAATGCTGCCGAAATTTCAATTTAGTTATATATTTATTAATAATAATATAGTTTTATTTTTTGGTTTCATTTAATGATTTACCAGACTTTGTATAAGTCGGTCAAAAATGAGCGGGACTCGCTCATGGATGTATGCAAGGATAAAAGATGGCTTGCTGAATCCAGATTTTCTGAATGGATTGGAAGAATTTATCGCATTTGCATGTAGCCAACCTGAATGGATGGATGGGCCTAGGATTAGGTGCCCATGCAACTTCCATAGGTGTCAGAATAAAGCCTACAGAGATGTGGAAACTGTTAAGGTGCATTTGTGTAAGAAGGGTTTTGTTCCTGATTACTATGTTTGGTACTGTCATGGTGAACCAGAGGATATTCCAGCAGCTGTTATAGGCCAACAAGAGTCAATTCCCGTAGATGAACCATTTGTGAATTTAAACACATATGAACAAATGGTGATGAATGCATCGGTGTAATGACATCAAATCAGATTATACAATTGTATGGAAGAACCAAATCCAGACAACGCACAGTTAATAATTGTTGCTTGAACAGATATGTTGCGTGCAATGCGAAAGGATACAGGAGGAAAAGTGTGCCTTTGTATGCCTGCAGAGATTATACAGATCTGAGGCAACAGCTGCTGATATGAGATGGCATGCCGAACATGAATCTAAAGAGGATGTATCCATCAGATTCAAAGGCTTGGAAGCATTTCAATGAAAATCATCCTGATTTCTGAAGATATAAGGAATGTGAGATTAGGTCTTTGTACCGATGGCTTCCAACCATTTGGTCAAGCGGGGCAACAGTATTCATGTTGGCCTGTGATACTGACTGTATATAACCTTCCTCCATGGAAGTGCATGAAAGATACTGCAATGTTTTTAACCGTTTTGGTTCCAGGACCATCAAATCCAAAGGAAAAGATTGATGTCTTTCTGCAACCGTTGGTGGCCGAATTGAAAATGTTGTGGGAAACAGGAGTGGTAGCCTACGACATTTCTATGAAACAAAATTTCTTAATGAGAGCTGCTTTGATGTGGACAATAAGTGATTTTCCGGCATATGCAATGTTGTCTGGTTGGAGCACTGCTGGACGTCTGGCATGCCCTCATTGCATGTATGATTCGGATGCATTTACATTGCAGAAGAGTGGTAAGCAGTCATGGTTTGATAACCATAGGAAGTTCTTTCCCCCAAATCATCCTTACAGGCGTAACTTGATCGCCTTCCGGAAGAACAAAGCAGTCACAAAATTTACCGAACCGGTTAGGTCCGGCACGGATCTATTTTTTGAATTGGATGTCAATAGCTTATTAATTTATAGGTCAACGGTCCATGGTCGACAACCGACAATATTTTCATTAAATGTCTATCGCAATGGCCATTGAAGACTGTAACAACCTCTACTGGCTATTTTGTAAATGGGTACAAATTTTAGATTGAACGATTAGCAGCTTCAAGAGGCACGCAGAACTGGGGCGTGTGTGTAAAAGGAGAAAGTGTTGGAGCAAATATGCAGGATTATTATGGAAAGTTAGTAGAGGTGGTTGAAGTTGAATATCCCGGTTGGCCTATGAAACGAACCGTATTGTTTCGTTGTGATTGGTTCGATCCGATAGTTCCAGTGGGCAAAATGGTTCATAACGACTATAATTTGGTTGAAGTGAACCATCGACGAAGATTGCAGAAATATGACCCATTCATCCTTGCATCCCAAGCTCAGCAAGTCTTTTACTGCGGATATCCAAGTTTGCGCAACGACAAGCGAGATTGGTGGGCCGTTTCTAAAATCGTCCCACGTTCAACAATCTTATTAGAGGAGAGTTCATCAAGTCAATCAACCGAGTGCCCTGCATTTCAAGAGGATGAGATGGAAATGCATGCAATTGAGGATGACACAAGGGCTCCTGAAACATCACTTAGAGATCCAAGTGGTGATGTCCAACAAATTGTGGATGCAAATGTTTGGTTTCCTTCCGATGATAATGAAACTGATTCGCAATCCAATACGGCATCGGATGTTGAACCAACATTTCACGAAACAAATGACACCGATTAAACATAAAGGTTTTTTAAAATTTAACTTTTTTTATAAGTGTTAAATTCTTACATAGTCAATCATTAATCGTAATTTAATTGTGTGAATCTTTAGTATTTTCAGTATGAGGGGCAGAGGTAGATCTACCGACGACAGTTTGGGTGAGCAGAGACGTAGTTTGGATCCTGCGACATCAGATCACATTAGCGTCGGAGATGGAGAGTTTGGATCTCCAGCAGAGGCGCAGCCTTCGATCTCTGCACCAGTATTACCATCCAGCCGATCGGCACAGACCTCCGAGAGTTCTTCCACCATCGGCGGTCGCACTGTACTTAGACTTGATGCTCAGGGGATGTAAGTATATACTAATTAAAAATATTTTATTTATATTTTTAAGTCATTTACTTATAAACTTGCATTTTTTTAACAGATTCATTGAGCAGCATCATGCTCCAGCCACATCAGCGCGTTTTTCAGAGGCGTGCAGATCCCAGTGGCTACGATTGGCGCCACGTATCGCCAGCCACGAGGGAGTTTTATTTTTCTGAGTTTCAGGTAAACTTATTAAATACAATTTATCAGTGATATATAATTCTTTAAAGTTAATAAATTCAGAAACTAACTGTTTATTTTAATGCAGAAAAAGTTTACGTGGGATCCTGCCACCCATGATGCCATTAGGGCAGCATGGGAGGCTCTAACGCGACGCCGATACTCCGACATGCTTCATCGTTGGAGGTCATCGGGTCAGCGTCCTGCGCACGTGCCAGAGGGTATTTGGCACGAGTGGTAGCAGGCCTGGGAGTCCGATGGCTGGCGCAGGAGGTCCGCATCAGCCAGCACGAACCGCCGATCTGAGAAGGGCAGTCCTAGCACGGGTCTCTCCCGTCATACTTCGGGCTCCATTTCGATTCAGGAGCACAGACGGCGTATGGTAAGAAAACATAAATATTTTAATTACTATTTTAGTTATTTACAAATATTTGTATTAATATCATTTTTTTTTATTGTTATATACTGAGCAGGAGGGCGGAGATCCTGGTGAGTTTCGTCTATTCAGGGCGACACACACCAGGAGGGACGGCTCCTGGGTCGACACGCGATCACGGGAGGTTGCGGTAAGAAATTAGATTTATGTAGTATCTATTTAATTTCTAAAATTTTATTTCGAGAAATTTATTAACTCATTTATTGTTGATTTCATAATTTCAAGACACGAGTCGAGGAGCTTCGCTCCCAGGCATCGCAGGTCGACTCTACTGATGGGGAGACGCCCGTCGAACTCTCAGCAGAGGAGAGTCGACGTGTGTTTTTGGAGGCTGTTGGTGCCCAACCACGAGACCGCAGGGTCTATGGTATGGGCACTAGAGCTTCTACATTTTTTCCCCATCAGGCCTCCAGCTCGCGAGTTCCTGCTGATCTTCCTCCCGAGCGTTTACAGGAGCTTCGCAGATCTATTGCAGAGGAGATTCGCCAGGAGGTCGAGCAGGATTTTGAGGATCGTATGCGAGGCCGGGATCAGGAGATTGCAGACATGCGAGATAAGATGCATTATTTGCGGGATATGGTTAGCCGCTTGTCGCAGAGTCTTCAGCCTCCACAGCCTCCACGTGATCGTTCAGATTCTTGATATTTTTTTTTTTATGTTGTAAAAACTTCAAAATTTTAATATATAAATTATTTTTTAAATATATTATTGTTTGGATTGAGTGAAAAAATGTTTGTATCAATATGTAGATTTAGCGAAATTGAATTAACCGTTTTAATTTTTAATCATTTAAATATTTTTAAAAACAAAATTTGCGACGCATTAGCGACTGATATTGGATTGCTAATATTTTTAAAATATTATTATTAAATATTGCGACGCAATGACCTGGCATCGCAATAATTTAAAAATAAATTTAATAGCGACGCATTAGCGACTACAATTGAGTCGCTATTTTATCTTAAAAATTATTTTAAAATATTGCGACGCAATTACCTTGCGTCGCAATATTTTAAAATAATTTTTATTTGCGACGCATTAGCGACTTAAATTGCATCGCTATTATACCAAAATTATTATTATTAAATATTGTGATGCATCTGGATGAGTCGCAATTTTGCGATCCAATTTAGTGCGTCGCAATATTTAATAATAATTTTTTTTTTTAAAAATTAATTTTAAATATTGCGACGCAAATTAGTGCGTCGCAATATTTAATAATTTTTTTAAAAAAATTAATTTTAAATATTGCGACCCAATTTAGTGCATCGCAATATTTAATAATAATTTTTTTTCTAACTAAATTTATTTTTAAATTTAGCGATGCATTTGCATGCGTCGCAATATTGCGACGCAATGTGGCGTCGCAAGAGCGTCGCAGAGAATCGCAATATTGCGACGCAATTGTGACAAAAGATTATTGTGATGGACAGTTGAGCGACGCCCTCGTTGCGTCGCTATTGCGTCGCAATATCATGTTTAGCGACGCAATTGCGACGCATTTGGGCGTCGCAATATTTAAAATCTCTTGTAGTGCGATCGACGATGATCGATCCGACGGTTACGATCCATCCGATTGGCGACGATCCGACGGTTGCGAGCGATCCAAGGCATTATCCTGATCAGCGATGATCGACGACGGACACTGCCGTGGCTGACAAGAAAGGGGGGAACCACTTTATATTTTTTGTTATTTTTTTTTCACGGGAGGGGTTGTCGAAAAAAACCCCTTTTTTTTTACCGATGGCCTGGCCATTGTGGCCAGGCCAGCCATGATAAAAATTAAATTTATTTTTATTTTTTTGTTATATACATCGCTAAATTAACGATTTATTTTTTAATTTTTTGGGTTTTTGCATCGCTATATTAAAAATTAATTTTTTTTTATTTTTTTGGTATATGCGTCGCTATTGCATCGCTAAATAGCGATGCAATTATTGCATCGCTATATTAATGAATTTTTTAATTTTTCTATGTTGCATATTAGTGATGCAATGTTCGTTAATGCGTCGCGATGCAATATTGTGTCGACATAATGTTGCATCGCTAATGCGTCACTATATTGCGATGCAACATCGCAATATAGTGACGCATCATTGCGTCGCTATATGCGTCGCGATTGCATCGCTATTTAGCGATGCAATCGCTATATTTTTTTTTTTAATTTTCTAGTTTTTGCATCGCTAATGCGTCGCTATATTAAAAATTATATTTTTTTATTTTTTTATTATATGCATAGCTATATTAAAAATAGCGATGCAATAACTACGTCGCTATTTAATAATTTTTTTTAATTTTCTGGTTTTTGCATCGCTAATGCGTCGCTATATTGCGACGCATTTTTATTGCGTCGCTATATTGCGATGCATTTTTATTGCGTCACTAATGACGTCGCTATTTGTTTTTCTTGCTGAGTTGTCGCAATTTGGTCACAATTTAGTGACGTAAAAATGCGTCGCTCAATTGGCGTCGCTATTTCTGAATTTTCCTATAGTGTTATATGTTGTGAATTTTTGATAAAGTTTGGATCTCTTTTTTTATTTTCTGTAATTTATAAAATTACTTTATCATCATCATCATTATTTATTTTTAAATTTTTTAAAAAACTATATGATTTATCATGTGCTTATTATTACCTATCCTTATTGTTTTGAAAACTAAATTCTTTATCTTATACGTCTTTTATCTTCCCAAAATATTTTTTTGAATATGATAAAATTATTTTATGAATTTTATTTTCATGATAGTATCAAATAAAAGAATTAGAATTCAATCCCATAATTTTATACTCCATTCCAAACACAACTATTAAAATTCCTATCCTAATATGGAAATAAGGAAATTGTTGTTTGGATGGTAGACTCATGCAGATTTATGAAAAATACAAGAAGAGAAGCACATATTTGGTAGTTGATTCTTTATAACGTGAATTGAAGGTATTAGGCATTAATTAATTAGCTATTAAAAAAAAAACTCATGCCTTAAATGAAGAGTACTGGCCGGATATGGACATTAGCTCTGGGTTTATTGTTTATAAGAATAACAACGACAACTCGCACACAAAAAAAGGAAAAAAACGATTTTTATTAATTAATTAAACAAAAAATATATTAAAAATTGTATTAATAAAATATATTAAATAATTAACTTATTTATCTTAGCAACAGAATTTAACATCCATAGAAAAGATATATTATTTGACATATAACTATTTAAATTATAGTAGCCATCGAAATAATTTTTCATTTAAGTTGAGTTATATAATTCATAAAATTTGATATTGATTTTTCAAATTTCTTGTTGTTTGATAATGAAGACAATTCTCATATAGGCAATGATTCTGGGGCATTACGTTGACAATAACTCCAATTAAGGATTAGGTAGGTTTTTAAATTTTTAAAAATTAAAATGAAAATTAACAATGTTTAAGGGAAAAATTTTGATGGAGTGGCTATGAGAGAGAAGCATGGTGTAAGATCAGCTAAATTGGCTAGTAATTAAAGAATAAAAGCGATAATTTTGAAAAATAAAATAAATCAATAATGAATTCATGGAAAAATAGAAACACTCAAATTAATTAATTAGTGGATAAAAAAAGATAGAGAGGATACTAAGAGGCAAAATAGGGCAACAATTAGGTGAATAGAGATGAAGAGAGGAGTATTATAACATTTCAAGTCTATCTGTTGGGCCAAACATTTCATTTGTGGACTAAAATTACGTGTCTCAAATCCATCTACCGGTCTAAAAATTCTGTTAAGATGTCGCGACTTAAAATTTTGAATGAAAGTAAGTCACAAGCCAATCAGAATCTATCTGAATTGAATTATTGGTATTGCAAGGGGTGGCTCTACAACTCTATCACCGTCCTATGGTAGCTCATCAACTTATGGAGACTTTGATTAGCTCTAATAATTAATCCATTAAGTAAAAATTAATTGATAGTAATTAAATTTGAGTGATAAGCACATAACAAATCTCTTTTCCTCCGATATGCCACTATTTTAAACTATCACAATTACTCAAATCCATCTGAACTTTTTTTTTCTTTCATTTTATTTTTTCTATTAATAAATTTTTGAATGCGAAGATGTTTCTGAATTTCTTCTTTCCATCTCATAGGTAGAAATACTTTTTCAACTTTTTCAAACAAAAATGAGCTCATTCTTCAAATAATAATTATTCAGTCCCTCATAAGCGGGGAAATTAACATGGCTCAGTTGCCAAATATTTATAAAAACAGGGAATGCAATTGTAACCCAATATACCATATCTCGTAATCCTAAACATAATGTTTAGTTGAGAGGTATAATCATATCCTTAAGGATATATTAAGGATGTTTAGTTGAGAGGTATATCCATAACCTTAAAAATATAATAAGGAGCATGATGTATAGGTTTAACTTTTTTGAGCCTTTTTGGGATAAGATTATTAAGTTTACTTTTATGTTTTCAATAGGGTTCTTAATAAGTTCGTTTCCAAAATGCCTTTTTGAGTTATAGATATAAAAAAAATCTAATATGAATGGGTTATGCAATTAAAGTTAGGATTTATGATCTTTCTAAAAAAAAAGACTAATCCTAAGACTACTCATTATTACTCCATTGAATATCTAAAACATCTCAAGGGATGAATGTTTTATTATTCTAAATGTAGCACTAAAATTATGGAATTCATGATGTTGGTGATATCAAGAGTTGTTATAATGCATATCCTGAAAAAAATGCATATCCTGAAAAAAAAATTTATTATAATGCTCTTATTGATATGCCTAATGTTATGTGCAAGAAATTATTATAATGCATATCCTGAAAAAAAATGACTATGATATTGATTATATTTATGATCTACTCTCACAAAGTAATGAATGCAATAAAAGATGAAACATAGCCTATAGCTCATAACAAAGCGCCGGTACTTATTGAGCTCTTTAAAGTGAGACTGGTTGGCCAGATTCATCTAGAGAGAAGATATTAATTAGAATGAAATTGTTTTATTTATTTGTTTAAAAAATTCAGAATTGATTTACTTTTAACTTTGAGTTTCACCATAAAAACTTTATAGGCGATGACAACTAAAAGGATTTAAAGAGGTAGAGAAGGAACACATTGTTAGAGGAGGTGATCCATAGAAATGATTGCATGTATCGATGAGATGATCTTGATTAGATTAATAATAATACAGATGATAAAGGGACAAAAAAAAAGGCTAGAGAGGGAAGGTGAGATGGAGAGTGCTAGAGAGAGAATAGAGAGAGAGAGAGAGAGAGAGAGAGATGACAGAGAAAGCCGGAGGGTTAAAGCAAGAATGGAGGAAACAAATATCTAATGAAATAATGTTGGAAAGTAAAATATAAAATACAAAATACAAAATACCACGGTAATAATGTTGTTCTGATTCAGATAGGTAATAATGTTGGAAAGTAAAATACAAAATACCATGTTTAGTAAATAAAATTGTTAACGTAACCTTAAAAATTCGATTCCAAAATAACATGTTTTAAAATATTTAAAGATATGATTGGTATGATCCTAAAATGTTAATTATATGATAATTAAAATTAGATTATGCCAATCATATCTTCAAATATCATGAAATCCAATGCTGAAATCATGCCAATTATATCTTGAAATTTTTTGGAATCGGATATTTCAAAATTAGATCCTAAGGTCATGCTAACAAAAAGAATAATAATATAATGTTAAAAAAAAACAAAAGATAATATAGTGGGTCTCCTGTATGTCTTTTATTGTCATTATTTTGCATTTCACCATATATATCTGTGCCAAGTATAATCTCAACTTGTACAATATACACAATTTAGCTAGTAGAGGAAAAACATTCTAATATTCCTTCTAGTTGACAATTGAAATTTGAATTTACCAAACATGCAGAACATTTTGATATTAACAAATTCTTAAATTACTTGTTGCCAAATAGTTCTTTAAGAAAAAAGTTTAAAAAAAAAAAGAAAAACTGTGACCGCATAACTGCCAGTTCAGAAAAAAAAAATCTCTCAAATGACTAAAACTACTATTTTTTTTATAAAAAGGTCAAAATTATCAATTAATTTACATTTAAAATAAACTACCTTGACTTCAATCTTCAGATATATTTGATCATATCTTATATGCTATTGAGACTATTAGATAGGAAATAGTCTGAGAAAAATCTCCATGCACTTGTCCTCGTTTATTTCTTCAAATATATGCATATCGATATAAATCTCAAGCTAGATGGATCAATTTATACCATGTTTAGATAGATTTGAATTTGAAAATGGATTTGAATAGATATTATTTGATTCATTTTCATATCATATCATATCCCACCATTTAAAGTAGATCTAGATGGTTTACATTTTTCACCACTTCCAAGCATTTTTGAGGCTACATATACTCACCACATCCAAGCATTTAGGAGGCCACATATACTCAAACCTCTACCGTGCTCTAAGCTAATTAAAGCAAAGTAAGAAAAGACAACTGGTGACAAATGGGAGAAAAAGGTTATATATCTGCAACGATAAAGCCTGTGTTTGCTATCATATTAATTATCTTCCTCGTAGCACCAGGTTTGTATATGTATTATACCATTTTTATTCATACAATTTGTATCATCTCTTATTATTCTATGTTATGATTTATTAACAAATTTTTAGGCTATTAAATAAATCAAATTACTCTTTTCGAGTAAAATGACTCAAATTATCAATTAACTAATGTTTTAAAATATTTTAGAATAAGAGAATTCATTATGAATTATAGGTTTTTCATAAAAATTATAGTTTAACAAAAGTTATTGATGATTTATCGATCTTGCTCTTGCCCCTTCCCTCTTTAAATGTTCCTTCTTTTTAGTGAATAATATAAACTACTCTTGCTAACTATTAGTGATTTTGATTATCAATTTATAAAACTATAGTAACTTCTTCATTGTGGTAGTAAGGCATTGATGCAAATATCTTATAGTCAAATGTCTTATTTTTTTTAAATTTTTTTTTTAATTCCTACTCTCTCTTTTTTGTGTACCTATAATTTCTATAATTAAGAAAATTGTTTGAGCGTTGTTAAACCATTAAAATTCCTTTAATTTCTAGTTTATTGAAACTCCTTTACATTTATGTGCATATGAACATATCTATATCATAGGAATTATAAAATGAAGTCCTTTTTTCACAAAAATTGTCTAGCGTAAACTAAACATCTCCTTCCTAGCACCCTAATCCCTTGATCCACTCTAGATGTATAGTTAAGTAGAGTCAAATGCACTTATTGCTCAAAATAAAGGCATGCATTTATAGTGAATTGACATAAATTTATGATACATTTTTTACTCTTTTTATAATTAATGGATGGAGCTATTCTTGGGGTCAAGGGCTAAAGTGCTTAAAAAAGATTTTTGATATATTATTTTTTCTTGATTATAATTAAGAGCATCCTAAATTAGACCCTTTTTTGCAGATTTTTTTTGTTATTTATAAATGGCTGAGATATATGCTTAATTATATCTTTTTGGTTGCCAGTTGGAGCTGAACTATGTCCATTGTTTTGCATTGGAGCATGCCAACGTTCTGGAGATTGTACGCAAAGTTGCAAGAATAAAGGATACCATGGTGCAATAAGTTGTAGAAAAATATCTCCCAGTTCTGGAGTATTTTGTTGTTGCGAAAAATAACCAAAGGATAAAATCCTAAAGGTGCCTCCAAATAAGGGTCTATTCCTTGTAACGTTTTAATTTTATGAAATAAAATAAGGAGACATGAAATATTTGATATAAAATCTCTTCTCCTACAACAACTCTCTCTCCACTATTTTCATTGTAATATAAAATTAATCTTCTCTTAATTACTAAAAAAAGGAATCAAAATTTGGAAGGACCTAACGAGAAAATGAATCAAATGTAGGAGAAAAATAAGAAAATATAGAGAGCATTACTCACCATAGATTAAAATTTAAGGACCTTTTAGATGTTAGAATAAATTATCGCTAAATAATATTTATTGATGGCTTTGAGTCCTTGAGAAATCGATATCAAAAGTTGAAAGGTTTGAGGAATTGCGGAAGCTTCAAAACATTTTAATTTTTTTGGTTGCATATTTGTTATAATTACTTATCCAAATTTTAATATGGAATAAGCAGCCAGCTTGCAAGATTTATCAAGATTCTTCCAAAATTGTTGTTTCCATATTTTAAACTATTCAATTGGTATATAATATATACACCATTATCCAAACAAACCAATACGAAAGAATGAAATATTCTAGTTTGTAGCCTAAATAAAAAGCCTTCAAATAAAATTCTCATATTGTAAAAAAGAAAGGTATTATACTCTCATCCTTATTGATCCAAGTATCTTTCAAGGATTTAACAGAGAGATCATTATTAACTACTTTTTAATTTAGCCTTTTAAGGATCTTCTAAAATATTATCAATCTTTATATTTCTTTTCCATAAATGGGGGAATTGATAAAGTTGGTAAAGTTTCTTATTTTGACATAAGAGATTTTGGTTGTCTCAACTGTAGAAATTTTATTAGGTTCTCTTCCTATCTTACTTTACACATAAAGGGAAAAGATAGATAAATATATATATGTATATAATCTTCACTATTATACATAATAGTTATTTAAGGAAAGATAAAATTATTGCTATATGTAATAGTTATTTTAAGGAAACCTAATTATATATAGATATTGCATAATGCTATAACATAATGATTGGGTTAACACACGGATCTCTTCATTGTCTAGTAAATTAAAAATATTTAATATAATTTCTATAATATTATGAAATAAAAGAGGAAAATGCAAAGCAAGATAGATTCCTTTGTTCGTGAATATCTTAAAAAATCCAATGAAGAAGTTAGTTATATATAATAAAGTAATTAGATAGTTATATGCAATTAAGAAGTTAGACATAAAGAAAAAAAGAGAGAAATTAACTAGAAAGTAGCTGGTTGACAAAGAAAGGAGGAAGAGGAGTATGTAGAAGAGAAACAAAAGGCAATTTGAAAGATTACAATTACATCATTTCTCAAAACGAAATTGAATTAATTTGAAAGACAAAGTGTTTCTCTATGGCCATATGTGTATAAAGAATTGGGAGGAGTAGTAGGTTGCCTCCTTTTTCTCTATCAAATAGTCTTTTTAGCTTGGAGGTATAGCCTTTCCCTCGTTATGATGCTTGAGGGAATATTCCTTCCTCTTAGGAGGTAAATAAATTCATAGGAAGAGACATAATGGACTTATTTCCTCTCATATCATAAGCTAATTGCTATATTATCCAACTTAAGAAATATTAAAAAAATAAAAGAATACTTTTATCTTTATAATAAAAGTTTGAATCATCACAAAAATCAAAATGCATTAAATGCACTCCAATCTCTCCCCTTATTCACCACCTAATTTTTTTTTTGATTAAATTTGAAAAATCACTCATCCCTTTATAATAAAAATTTGAATCATCACAAAAATCAAAGTGCATTAAATGCACTCCAATCTCTCCCCTTATTCACCACCTAATTATTTTTTTGATTAAATTTGAAAAATCACTCATCCCTTCAAAGGGGAGAGAATAATCTTATCATATATGCAATACTTAAATAATTTTTTATGTTCATCACATGTACAATACTTAGATATCTTCTTTCATTTCCTCCAATATTATTCCACAACCAAATTACAGTTCATATTCCTAAGATCTAGAAAATATAGAATTGCAAATCCCATCTTCTTGTAATTATTCTTTTTCTTTTTGGTACAAGCACATGTCATTAGAAAGATAATTCTTAATTTTACAAAAAGCTGGAGGAGTTATTGAAGAACAAATTTGTGGTAATCTAATACTCAAAGAATCTTTGTGAGATGACTATAAGATACATGAGATAAAAATGGTATGTTTATCATTTTTATGTGAACCAAATTACAAGTGGTCTTCACTATTAAATTTGGAAAGTGATGATATGGAAGTTTGTTTATAGGACTTCTCAGGGAATTTCTATTTGCACCACTCGGATTGATCAGTGCATCCTTCCAAATTTTTTTTAAAAAAAATCCTAAACTAACCCCATCCTCTCCCCCCCTCTCTTCCCTGCCCTCCGCCCCCGTCTCCTCTCCTCCCGTCCTTGGCACTGTCCCCCACCCACCCCCCTCCCCTCCTCCTCACTCTCTGGCCCCTCCTCACTCTCTAGCCTCGGCACCATCTCCTTCCCTCCCTAGCACCATGCCAGGGAAGGGAGGAGACGGTGCTAGGGCCAGGGAGTGGGGGGAGGGTGAGTGGAGGAACGGTGCTAGAGAGGGGATGGAAGGAGATGGGGACCAGGAGAAAGGGTGGGGGGCGGTACTAGGGAGGGGGAGAAGAGGGGGCTACTTGAGATGGGAGGAGAGGAGATGGGGGCCAGGAGGGAGGGGTGGGGGGCAGTACTAGGGAGGGGGGAGGAGAGGGGGGGCGCCGGTGCCAAGGAAGGGAGGGGGGAGGGAAGGAGACGGGGGTGCTAAGGATAGTTTAGAATTTTTTTAAAAAAAGAAATTTAGGGGGTGCACTGAGAGCAATTTGAGCGGTGCAAATAGAAATTCTCAACTTCTCATGGTTTGTAAAAGTCACAAGCAACAACATTTTTGCCTTTAATCTATTACTCCATGATACTTGCATTACTTATGATGAGAATGAGATGTTAGCTAACCTCCTCATCTTCTTATAATTATTCTACAAAAGTTTTTTGGAAATCATGGAGTTGTTATAAATCAATAACCATGGCAAATTAGTATATTGGTAGAGTAGTTTTCCATGAACATCCTGAAAGAGAGGGCATGAATAAATCAAAATGTTCCTTTATCGTGCTGAATTGTCATATATATGATTACAGTTTGCTATTGATAGCATGTTCTTAGAGAAAATTGAAGATGATACTTGAATCCAAGTCCTTAATATAATCAGTAAAAACCCAGTATTGATTTAGTTGGCTTGTTTAAAGGATACCTAAACTTTTAAATTATATAAGTTAAATAATATTTTGTTTTGTTTATGCATATGTGACTTCTTTCAACCATTAAATGTATATAAATCAACTAACTTATTAGTAGTTAACGTGTTAAGCATTTAATTAAAGAATTCTAACGTTATTAACTACAACATTAATTACTAGAAGTTATGGTGATTTTTAAGGTATGATGAGAATTAATTTAAGATCGATGGTCCATAATTCAAACAATCTTTTGCTTTAGATGGATTTTTTTACTTGTATATTACAAAAGATACCCTATTTATTTCAGATGTGCAATTAAAACTTGAGTGTCTTTATGTATTTCTTTTGACGTAATTTTGGCAATTTGATAAGCTGAAGAGGTATGCAGGACATTTTACAAAGTCTTATTGTAGTAGCTTGCTAACTTATTTTGCTTTACACTTTTCTCTATATGTCCTATTTTTATTTGTTCTGTTGTCACTAGTTCATTTTCTTTATATTTATATAATATATTTGATACAAATTTTCACCTAGTTAGGGTTCCCTGCGTGCTTTAGAATTTCAAAAAATGCTGCCAACTTGCACCCTAATCTTAAAGACGCTTTAATCTATTTTCAATCAAGTGTCTTTTACAGTATGCTACTATAACCATTCTCTCAAAATAATCTTATTCAAAGTTACATGCATAATTCATAGTTCTATCATTACTTGACCATCTGTTTATATATTTCTTGGAAAACATAATAACTTCAATTGTTACTTAATAGCAGCCCATACTTGCATGATAAATTATTTGCTCAATAATACATACTTGATAAGGGTGGCCTATCTATGGGTATACACATCATTGTTAGTTGTATTTGCTGAACCAAAAGGTTTTTATATTTATATGTGTGATATTTGTATGTATATATATATTAAAAAATCTTTTTGTTATTAAATAGTTTTCTCAATGTTTGGCCCAATTGGTTTAGAACTAATTGAAATATCACTTATATCTATAATGAAATGGTTTATGGCCAATAGCAATGTTCTCTAAGACTTAAACTTAGTTTTGCAGTTGATCTTGAGATTTACCTCGAAGCTATGATTCTATTGGACATTTTTATATTAATCTAATCGGATTATTTTGCATACGAATGTATTGTCATTTCTATCTTGGTAGTGGCTAAGGCTTTCTCACATTATCATGGTGGCAACTATTCTCGTTCAGGTTGCTACCAATGCCAAGAAAGAGAGGAAGCGAGCATGAATGCCCTCCTACATCCTCCTGCCTTCCAACATTGGTGGTTTTCGAACCATTAATTACCACCGACATCTAGTAAGAATATTGTGAAGTAAAATACATCATAACCAGTATAGAGCACATAAAGTGTTAACAAGATTGTAGGAATCCAATTTCAGAATACTTGGAGGTATGATTGGCATGAGCTTAAAATTTGATTCCATAATATTTGGAGAAGTTATTGACATGATCTCAAAGATTTGATTACATGATATTTGGATATATAATTGGCATGATCTTAGGATTCTTAAGATCATGCCAATCTTATTGGAATCCAATTCCTGGGATGATGACAATTATATCTTCAAATATTTTAAAGTTGGATATTTTGGAATTAGATTTTTAAGATCATGTTAACAAGAAAAAAATTAGCATAATCTAAGAAAAAAAAGTATAATATATTATAGTAGACTACCTGTGTATCTTTATATAATATAGTGGATTACCTGTGTATCTTTTACAAGAATACCAATAAGGCAGAGTAAAAAATCAGGAGCCACTTCTAGCCGTCATCTTTGCCACTATTTTAGCCCACTGTCTCTATCCACATCCCCTCAAATGAGGAAAAAGATTTTTCTATCTCATCCCTACTAAGATTTCCATCTCTGCCTACATTTTTTTAACAAGTTCCTCGTTTTCATTCTCACCATCTTTGCATACCTTATTTTTAATAAGATCATTGTTTTTATTCTCACAAAGATCTCCATCCCTACCAACCCCATTTTTGACATTAAAATATTTATTTATTTTAACTTTTAGTTCTTACTATATTTCAAAAGTAAAAATAAATATTGAGTTTCATATAATAAATGAAATAGATTCGAATAAATTTATCATAATTATAAATTTCATGAGCTAATTCATCATAAATATATTAAACCATAACTTTAAAGAATATAATAGCATAAGTCTATGATTATTAGATACTTCACAGAAAAAATAAATATATCTAACCATAAGTTTCAATCAATATAAAAAAGGTGAGTTCATATAGGATTAAGATATTTTAGGATTACTATGTAGTTATTTAAAATATTAAAATAATATAATGATATTTAAGTAATATAAATATTTGAGGACTCGTGGGGTGGGGTTTGAGACCCCATGGC
The DNA here is from genome assembly GCA_900491605.1 of Calamus simplicifolius. Classification (NCBI taxonomy): domain Eukaryota; kingdom Viridiplantae; phylum Streptophyta; class Magnoliopsida; order Arecales; family Arecaceae; genus Calamus; species Calamus simplicifolius. Next base: position 20,542 of record UESW01000335.1, on the reverse strand, counting down.
GCGTGGGAATCAGTAAATGGAGAAAATTATCATTCCTAATCTTTTATTATGAGTATTATGCATATCACCGTACTACTGGCAAGGATATATAATCTCAATCTTGTATCCATATTTAGTTAGTTTTGAATTTGAAAACGATGAATCCATGTTATTTGATTCACCTTATTTGTTGTCTCTTTCCTTTAAAGGATTTGAATGCTGACATATACTATTAAGGCTTCTAAATAGGAAATAGCTTGAGAAAAATCTTCAAGTACTGGCCCTTATTTATTTGTTCAAATACTTTAATGTGGATATAAATATAAATATTAGAATAGATGGTCAAATTTATATTCCTATTTAGATAGATTTCGATATAAAAATGGATCTAAATACATATTATTTGATTCATTTTAGTATGAAAAATTAATATGCTTTTTTTGCCATATCCTACCACTTAGAGTAGATTTAAAATTTTTTAAACATTTTTTGGGCTATATATACTCAAGCCTCTGTAGCACCCTAAGCTAAAAGCAAAGTGAGGGAAAGAGGATAGAGGATAAATGGAAGGAAAAAGGAATATATTAAATGCTATAAAGCTCGTGCAAGCTATTGCATTAATTGTCTTTCTCATAGCTCCAGGTTTGTATATTATCAAATATAGATTATATATACCATGTTTATTCATACATTTTGTATCATCTTTAATTGTTCTATGTTATGATTTATTAATAATTTTACAAGCTATTAAATAAATCAAATTATTCTTTTTGAGTAAAAATGATTCCAATTATCAATCAATGAATTTTTCAAAATGTTTTACAATGAGAGAACTAATTATGAATTATAGTTTAACAAAAGTTATTTATAATTTATCTGTCTCTTTCTTATCCCTCCTTCCCTCTCTTCAAATGTTCCTTCTCTTTGTTGAATCATATAAACTTAACCATGCTTGCTAAATATTAGTGATCTTGATTACCAATTTACAATGCTATCAGCATGACTCCTCATTGTGCTTGTAAGGTCTTGATACAAATATCTTACAGACAAATGTCTCTTTTTTCTATTCAATTTTTTTTTTTTTTTATATCTACCCTTTTTTGTTGTATATCTAATTTCAATTATTAAGCAAATTGTCTTGAACTTTGTTGAACCATTGAAACTTCATTAGTTTCTAGTTTATTGAAATTCTTTACATTTATGTGCACATGAACATCTCTATATCATAGGAACCATGAAACAAAGTCTTATATATTTGCAATAATGCCTTGTTTAAAATATTTTCAAACACCTATTGCTTATTGCTTATGACAAAGCCATATCTTTACAGTGAATCAACATAATTTTATGATATGTGCTTGTATATTTTTATATTGAAATGAAGGATTTATTCATGGGGTTAAGGACAAATGTACTCCAAATAATTTTTTGATATGATGTTGTTTCCTAATAATAATTAAGTGTAGTCTAAATTATGCCTTTTTTTTCAAAAATTTCTTTTGCGTTATTTATAAGTGGCTTGTATATGTGCTTGACTAAATTTCATTGGGTTGCAGCTGGAGCAGCTAGAACTGACCCATGTTTAAGATTATATTGCATCGAACAATCTACTGATGCTGGTGAATGCCAAGGGATTTGTGAAGGTCAGGGAAGCATTGGCCAAAGCCAACTCGTACAAGACGGTCCTAATGGCAATTGGTGGTGTTGTTGCAGTGATAAATAGTAGAAGCCCATAAGCGGCCTATAATTGAGGGTCTACTTTGTTAGCTACAGTTCCTTTCTATATAATGCAATAAGAAGGCTCGGAATATTCCGAACTTCACCTGATACAATTTGAAGGAAACTTTATAAAATTATCCCACCCAATTTAAACTTACTCTCTGCGCTATTTTCACTTATAGTATATAATCAAAATTTTCCCTTCAAAACTGAAAAAAGAATCAAAATTTGAAAGGGACTGTGTAAATAAAGAATGATTAGATCGATCATCTATGATTGATCAGTGATCCATTGATTATGTGATTTCAAGAATGAATAAACTGCTCAGTTTATCTCCTCCTAGACAGGTGACGAATAATCTAACTGAAGGTTTCATTTATTTCATGGTGTATTTCATCTCTTTGCATGCGACTGTAAATAAGTAACAACTCAATGTTACCTCTTGAGAATCATGAAAATGATACTTAGGACACGGTATTGCTTGGAAGAATGCACCATCAAAAACTCTACACCTTTTGGTCCATGGAACTGACGTACTCCCACTACAACAAAATTGCTCTCTCGCAGCTCTTTTCTCCCGATGCTTGGGAGAGGCATTGGGATCTCCCGCAAACTACCGATTCTTGTAAAAAGCATCAGGAGCTAACGACGCTTATTAGCGTCGGCATATATCGATGCTTATTAGCATCAGGACACAACAGTAAATTATCACTGTAGCAATGGAAACATGGATTAGATCGATCATCTATGATTGATCAGTGATCCATTCATTATGTGATTTCAAGAATGAATAAACTGCTCAGTTTATCTCCTCCTAGACAGGTGACGAATAATCTAACTGAAGGTTTCATTTATTTCATGGTGTATTTCATCTCTTTGCATGTTTGCGACTGTAAATAAGTAACAACTCAATGTTACCTCTTGAGAATCATGAAAATGATACTTAGGACACGGTATTGCTTGAAAGAATGCACCATCGAAAACTCTACACCTTTTGGTCCATGGAACTGACGTACTCCCACTACAACAAAATTGCTCTCTCGCAACTCTTTTCTCCCGATGCTTGGGAGAGGCGTTGGGAGCTCCCGCAAACTACCGATTCTTGTAAAAAGCATCAGGAGCTAATGACGCTTATTAGCGTCGGCATATATCGATGCTTATTAGCATCGGGACACAACAGTAAATTATCACTGTAGCAACCTTTTTTCCCAACGCTAGGCTGTAGCGTCGAGAAATCCCGCAGCCTGCTAACGCTTTTGGAAAGCATCGGCAGCTAATGGACTTAACGACGCTTTTAAGCATCGGGATATTAAGCCCTTTTCCCCAATCCCGGTCTCGCTCCGTCACTTTGATCACTGTGCCATGCCCTAGGTCCCTCCCCGGTTTCGCTTCGCCGATTTGATAACTATGCCCTAGCTCCGTTTCCTTCTCGTCCCCGTCGACGTCCGCCGCCTCGGAGCTCTGCTCCCGACCTCGCCATCTTCGACGTTCATCGCCTCGGAGCTCTGCTGCCCTAGTCTCCTCCCATGTTCCTCCGATCCTGCGGTCCTTGCCTAGTCTCTTCCCAGGTTCATTCGCTGCCCTCTCCTTCTGATCTCCTTTTACTCTCCCCACACCCCACCGATCTTAAATCCCACTGCCCTAGCTCCGTTTCCTTCTCGTCCCCATCGATGGCCACCACCTCGGAGCTCTGCTGATGACCTCGCCGTCTTCGACGTCCGCAACCTCGAAGCTTTGTTGCTGACCTCACCGTCTTCGACGTTCGCCGCCTTGGAGCTCTGCTGCCCTAGTTGTTGGGAATTACGTATATTTTATATGAATCAAATTCATATATCACGCAGCGGAAGATAACACATAATTAAATAATAGATCATACATGTGTTCTTTATTGGGGACGAAGCCTGATGAAGCCGATAAATGATTTACCACTAGCCGTCTATGCGTTCGGCCTCATCGGTTATCCATGCGAAGATCTTTGGATGATGTCCTCTTAGGATTGGATGATAACCTTCTTGCGAGGGGTGCTAGTGCCTCTTTTCTTTTTCAATTGATTTCCCAAATCAAGAAAAATTCTTGATCAAGATCAAATCTTGATCAATCAAGAGAGAGAGAGAGGGGGACATCCTAGAGAAAGAAAAGATGTCTTAGAAATAAAAAGTGGGTGTTAGGCATTCCAGAGAGAGAAAAGGAAGGAGTTAGGCATGTCTTTCGAAGGAAGTCTCTCTCCTTTTTATAAGGTTGTGTGGTTCATTAAAATGTGGATTTTGTTTCAACCACCTAACCATTCAACCATATCAAGTTGATAACAAATTATCCTAACAAATTTAGGATATTTGTTATCATAATAATGTTAGGATTACAACCACCAAACCACATCCCTAAAAGATAGGAATTTGATTATCCCATAAAATCAACGTCGCAACCTTGAATTTGGCTTCATGATGATGCCCCAAATCATGGGTGTTCCCTCCTCCATGACGTAAAGATCTGTCACATGGGCATGGATCCATCTTTCATATAGCTCGATCTCAGCCCTCGGTTCAATTTGATTTTCACGAATCAAATCATGCCGTCATATGGACCCAATTAAATACCATATTATTAATTTCAATTAATCTAAGCCATCCATCACATGGATCAAGCCTAATTGAGTATCCAATCAATGAATTTTATATGTACATCACAAGTACAAAAGGTCTCTCCCTTTAAAACAAATTTTTTTCCTCTATGATGAATCATATTCATCAATTTCATGTTCTCTCATTAAGATTGAGTCAAACCCAATCCTAGTTAATTAGTCATCTAATTTGAATTAAGTCCAACTTAATTTCCATTTTAACTTCATCCAAAATTTTCTTAATGCGTGTGACCCATTAATTCCCTTGACATGTAATAATCATGTCCCTAATATTGATCCTAGGGATGACTTGATCAATACCTTGTCCAAGTCAATTCTTTAACCAAATGAACTCTTTGATTAAGTCAAAGAATCCTTGATTATAGATCATGAGCGGCCTCTAGCAAAGCATCATGATCACCCAAGTGTTAAGGGTTTTATTGACATGGTCATCAACACCTGTCCATGAACGGTTAACGTACGATTCAATCTCTTCATCACATATCCCAAATCAATCAGTGGTATGGAATGTATCAACCATGTAATTAATTTTGTTTACTTGATCTCAGAAAAATTGACTCATATGAATTAGAACTTTGAAACCATTTCGAATTCCAACTCAACCTTGCAATGATTTAATAGTCAATTTAATCCATCAAGTGGCTGTGAGATATAACCCTTTCTATCAGGGGAGACGAATCCTGTCTTGATCAAACACCATCTTCATGTGCTTCATGTCATACCCAATCGGCACCATATTTGTCATCCGTGGCTAGAGCGACATTTGCATATCGTCAAAGCATGACATTTCACATATGAGGTGCAATGAAGATCTCAAATCAAAGGATCACTCGCACCACCGTCATCAAAGATTAACCATCAACACTATATAGAATATCCATATGGGATCTCTATGTAGGTCATCCAATGCATCGTTACAATAACAAACATCCACACACCTATCCAAGTATCTCTATACTTTAGCTTGCGAGATCAGCTTGCTCACCATAAGGGTGAAGATATGCAATGTATGCTAGTCTCATCGGCATTCGACAGTGCCCAGTCCTGTCTACACATCGATTAAAAAAATTTAAAGAATCATACCATAATGTGCAATTTTGGATCTCATAATTTTTAATCTTTATTACAAATTTCATATGCATAGTTCACATTTTTTTGGACTTTATCTCAAAGGTAAAATATATCTTATATATATATATATATTACACTCGGATAGATAAAAAAATCATTAAATTTGATTTGCATTCATAAAAAAATGTGTACAAACTAACATCTAATCCGATTGGATTTAGGGCACACACTAACACTAGTCTCTTCCCAGGTTCCTTCGGTCCTCGCCTAGTCTCTTTCCAGGTTCATTCGCTGCCCTTCTCTCTTGAATCTGAATCTGCTTCATTGGGGACTTCAATCAATGGAAGAGAGACTTGGAAAAGTAATTTATTTTCTTTATTTTCTTTCTTCCTTTCCTTTATTTCCAATTCTAACCTATGTTTGGTCGTTATTTTGTTCTATTTCACCGAGATTTTGGCATTTACTGCAATTAGAATTTGTGACTTTAAATGTTCTTGTTACTTGTTTCGAATTCTGGGGAGAAGGTTAAAAGGAGGGAATTTTGTGACTTTAAAAGAACCAAGATCATATGCTCTTTTTCTTTTCCTAAGGAAAAATTTGGATGAAATTAAAGAAGGAAAGGGCCAATTCTTCTTCCAGCTTCTACCTCCCTAGCTATTCGGTCCTTAAAATCCAATTTTTTCCTCGTTGAAACTTTGATTTCTCTTATACTAGCTGATGAGGAGTAAAATTGTTATTACATTAATGACCGCCCACATCAACAATTGGGTCATGTCCAATCCCGTCATCCTACCAGCCAGCTAGCATAACAGCCAAGCGACGAAGCCGAATCTTCTTTGACAAGGTTGGACCACCCCGACAACCCGAGCCATCCTCATACCTCAGCAATCTGAGCGGACCATACCTCAGTAACCCGAGCCATCCTCATTACATCGGCAATCTGAGCCGACCATACCTCGGTAACTCGAGCCATCCTTATACCTCGGCAATCTGAGCTGACCATACCTCGGTAACCCGAGCCATCTTCATACCTCGTCAATCTGAGCCGACCATACCTCGGAAATCCGAGCTGAACCATTCTATACCTCGGAAAACTAGGTTATTCCTTGTTCCGGCCAGACCAAGGCATTTGGAACACCTCTGGGAATCCGGCGCGGGAGAGTTCGAATTCACTATAACTGAATAAGATTCCAAGTAGGGAATCATAACCAGAAGTGGCCTAGGACCCACAAGAGTGGCCTAGAGCCTGCGTGATCGCTAAATCTCAAGGCATCAACCAGTTCTCCCAGTCGTTGATCCTCTAACTGATAAAATATAGACTCTACTGACCTCATAACAAACTTGATTCAAATCCGTTTTGAATCCTAACGGCTTTCAGACCTCCCCTCGCGACACGTCCAACGAACCAGGTGATCCCCTATAAATGCCACAGTCCTTCAATCTCTCAAGTACGCAATTACTCACACTCATTCACTAGCTCGAATATTCCATTGAAGCTCCCCCTGAGCTCAGAGCTCCCAAGAGAACACCCGCCTAAGGGAAACTCTTCTATGAGAGTCTTCTCTTCATACCTGCTTGCTGTGAATCTTCACTGACTTAGGCATCGGAGGGTCCTCCGCAGAGGGCAACCCCCATAGCACCCTCTGCGTGCGGACTATCTTGCATGTTTTGCCTGGAGCAACAAGATCGGCATCTGGATCAGGAGCCAGAAGCGCACCCGAGTTGGAGAACAGATTTCTGCAGCAATAGATTGGCGCTATAGGAAGGGCCTCAAGTCCCATAAACTTGTGATCCAAGAGACAAGACTCAAAGAACCAGAAAAACCATCCTTTAATGGCCAATCGGAAAAGAGCTACATCCGAGGCTCATGACCAGACGACCTCTCAAAGGCCTGATCCAATCACTGGCATGGCACCTTTGCCACCACCGCCGATTGAAAATCCTTTGCCGTCAGCAACGGTGGTGACGTTGGACCAGTTTGCCACTCTGGTCCAGCAGGTTCAGGCATTGACCTAGTTAGTCCAGGGGCTCCAGGCAATCCCTGGCTCTGCCGTCCCTACTCCTCAGCTTCATGAAGAGGTTGTTGCCCCTGCTCCACCAGCAATCTCTTCCTCTAATCTACCAGAAGTAGCGGATTATCATCGCCGCCCGCAAAGGCAAAACCAGCACCACGGCGAGCTAAGGGAAAGAGCCCGCTCAGATCTAGATGGGTTCGTTCCCCTTCTCCGGTGTCTTCCCAGAACTCGACACCGCTGCCGCCTTCCCATCGCTCGATCCCTCCTACCACTCTGGATGAGGGGATCAGGCAGCAGATGTAGGAGATGCATCGAGAATTGCATCAGGAGTTAGACGCCATCAGGCAAGCTCCTCCATCCCAGCTGAAAGTAGAGTAGGGCATCCCCTACTTCGAGAGGATCATGAGGGAAGCGATTCCCCCTCATGTAAAGCTCCCTACCATCGAGCGTACCATGGATCCACTGATCCTGATGACCATCTGAGCAGCTTTAGATCCATCATGATATTCCATGGAGCATCAGATGCGATCCTGTGCAGAGCCTTCCCCTCCACTCTAAGGGGATATGCCCGAACCTGGTTCAATAGCCTGAAGCCAGGTTCCATTGATTCTTTTAACGAGCTGAGCTATTTGCTTATCAGCTAGTTCGTCAGCAGCCATCGTCAGCGATGGAGATATGATTCCCTCTTCGAGGTCAAGCAGAGAGAGAGGGGGAATTACTGAAGAATTATCTCGGCTGCTTCAACATGGCCCTCTTAGAAGTCGACCATCTCAACCACGAGATGGCCACGTCCGCCCTGGCCGAAGGAGTGTCCAAGGAGGGAGACTTCTACCTAGCTATAGAGGTTAACTACACGAAGGGCCTTTCTGACATGATGTCCCTAACGGACAAGTATGCCAGGGTTGAAGAATCGAGGAGATCGGCTCAGGCTGAGCAGCTAAAGAAGAGAGAGGTAAAGGGCTCAGACAAGCAATGGGCCCACCATTGTGCTAGCCTGCTTCGCCACCATAGAGCTCCTCCACCGTTGCCTCGAGACTGAACCCGGAGTTCGGCCCGAAGGTTCGACTGCTACACCCCCATCACCGCGCCAAGGACGCAGATCCTGATGAAGATCGAGCGGCAAATTCCTCGGCATCCCCCTCTCCAAGGCGATGTGACTTGGAGGGACCCGACCAAGTATTGTCGCTTTCATCGGGACTACGGGCATGATACTAAGGATTGTTGGCAACTCAAGAACGAGATCAAGCAATTGATCTGGAGGGGCAGATTGGACCAGTTCAGGGGTCCCCCTGAGCCAAACAATGAGGAGAACCGCCAACTCGAGCCTCGCCAGCTTCCTCCACCAAATCCCTCGGTCCTTGGCAATGTCAATGTGATAGCGGCAACCAGATCCCTGTCTTCTTGGTCAAGCAAGAAGGAAAAATCGCCAAAAAAAGCTCAAGTTGATGAGCTCACTTTCTCTGATGAAGACTTTCGGGGGGTACAGTACCCCATGATGATGCCTTGGTTGTATCTTTGAACATGAACAATTATGATGTACACCATATTTTGATTGATAGTAGAAGCTCTATTAATGTTTTGTATTTCGATGCCTTTGTGAGATTAAAATTCTAGGTAGAAAGCCTCCGACCGGTGGAGTCCATCCTAGTAGGCTTCATAGGTGACTCCATAATTCCTGAAGGAGTCATCGCTCTGTCAGTCCGAGCTGGCACCTGGCCCCGCGTGGCTACCATGCTCATGAATTTTCTCGTGACCAAGCTTAGGTCTCCTTACAATGTCATCCTCGGTACACCGAGGCAAATATCTCTCAAAGCCATTATTTTCATTCCCCATCTTGCCATAAAGTTCCCTACCGAATGGGGAGTGGGGGTTGTTCGAGGAAGTCAGATCATAGCCACTAGGATCAGCACACCTCTGAAATATGGAGCTGATCTGGCTTGATATATGATACTGTTCAATAAATATGTTAAAAAAATATATGTTTATAAGTAATTGGCTTAAAAACATAAACGATATATTTACAATTAGTATATACTTACAGCCCATGAGCATCCAGTCCAAGTACGGTGCAGCCGATGGTGGAAGAACTCTCGGAGGAATGTGCTGATCAGCTGGATGATAATACTAATGCAAGATCACCGCCGATGGCTGGAGAGATCGGAGGTTGTGCAATGTATGGAGATCCAAACTCTCCATCTCCAAAGCTCATGGGATCTGATGCGGCAGGGCTACGTCTCTGCTCACTCTGTCTGTCACCGGTAGATCTACCTCGACCCGTCATACTGAAAATACTAAAGATTCATGAATGTAATCACGATTAATGATTAAATATGTAAAAATATAACATTTGTAAAAATAAATTGAATTGAAAAAAACCTCTATGTTTAGTCGGTTTCATTTGTTTTGTGAAATGTTGGTTCTGAAGAAAAAACTTGCTTTTCATATGCACAGGATCTCAAGGTGGAAAGCATGTAATTCAATTTTAATATTCATATTGAAATTTAAGAGTATTAGCAAATCTGAAATTTAAGAGTACGTAAAAATAAGTTTAAAACAATACCTCTCGATGCGGAAGCTGTAGATAACGAACGTAGCAGATCCGATCTGCAAGGAGAAGTTCCTATTCGTGCATTGCAAGAGCCGCATGCGCCACTCCTCTATATCACACGCATGCCAGGAAACCTTGAGACAGGGGATATGGAATTAGAAGGAATGGAGAACTCTTCTCCAAGAGAGGAGTCCCTCTCTATTTGGACTTCTCTGATTTTTAGACTTTTCTTTCTCTGCTACTCTCTCTCTTGAAGTTGAAAAAAGTTTCTTAAATAAACTCATCATAAAATAATCCAAAACAACCTTTTGAATTTGTTTTACGATATGATAATATCCGATCTTTGAAAGCGGATGGGTTACGGGCGTTCACGCATTGTCAACGCGTAAAGAAAATTTTATAAAACAAATTTATCATCTCAATGGCAAGATCATAATTTAAATAAAGTTTCAAATTCACGTTATCGGAATAGCAAAATTGTAATTTATACGAAGTTTCAAATTTGCGTTAGCAGAATGACAAAATCGTAATTTATACGAAGTTTCAAATTCACGTCATCTCAATGGCAGAACCATAATTTAAACGAAATGGTATAATCATAATTTACATAAAATATAAATTTTCTGAAGTTTTAAAGTCTCGTTAGCTGCAACTATAATAAAAAAATATTTAAAACATTTATAAATATGAAAATAATCAGATTAAATCCGTTTGAAGTCTAAATTGAAATCCGAAAGAACCCATGCAAAGATCTCGAACCATACTTCGCATTTGACTTATTTAATTTCCAATTTAAAGTAATTTATGATTTCAAAATTCATAAAAAAATGATCATAGGCTATATTGGATATCTGATTCAAACCACTTTGAAACCAGATCTAAACCACTATATCGTCAAACCAACCATTGGTCTATGGTTCAAGTCCTATCCCATAATGGGTCTGAATAAATCCCAAAAATTCACTTGAGTTACAAACTAACTCAAGTTCATCTCCATAATAAGTACTACCGCTAATGCCCAGTGCTAGCTAGACATTGCTAGTACAAACTCGATATTACCCATATGACCAAGTCCAACTTAGATCATGGATAAAGCATGTATCCAGGTCACATGACTATGTTCGTGACTCCATAGGTTCAAATCTAAGTTGGTAGCATAGGAACACTTCCTATGCCAATCGATGTGACCATCTAGCAATGGTACCCGACGTCCGAATAGACCGAATATATGCAAAGCAATATTTAGGAACCTAGGCTATGGTTACCGTATAATTCATCCCCTTGTCCTAGTACTCAGGGCGAATACAGAGTTAACTACCAACTCTGCGTAAATCATCCAAGTATGTTTCAATGCAATGAATCTTATGATACCTCACAAAGATTACCTTATCAAGTCAACATGATAGTCTCATGTCAAAGGGACACTTATACCCATTGCCTTTCTGTGAGTTGCTCCAGGCAGTTGAGCACTCAGCAGAGGTGAGTCACTGTTCAGTGAATGTACTCCTACACTCACCCGCATGTCATACCAGTGTTATACACTCCTTGGTTTAAGAGAACAAACCAACCCATATGGCACACAACGACCTACACTTGATTACATCGTCGTCCTAGGTAACAACGTATCATTTGGCCACAAACCGATCTAAGGACTGCAACATATTGGAATTCTACTGAAAGATGTAAACTATATGCTGTACTGCCAAAATAGACTTTTATTTATTGAATAAATCATGTACATTCACATCAACTCATAATCGTCTACAAGCTAGACGATTGGTTGTAGGACACATTTCCTAACAGGTTCAACATCCGATGCCGTATCGGATTGCGATTCAGTTTCATTATCATCGGAAAGAAACCGAACATTTGGATCCAAAATTTCTTGGACATCACCATTTGGATCTCTAAGTGATGTTTCAGGAGCCCTTGTGTCGTCCTCAATTGCATGCATTTCCATCTCATCCTCTTAAAATGCAGGGCACTCGGCTGATTGACTTGATGAACTCTCGTCTAATACGATTGTTGAACGTGGACGATTTTAGAAATTGCCCACCAATCTCGCTTGTCGTTGCGCAAACTTGGATATCCGCAGTAAAACACTTGCTGAGCTTGGGATGCAAGGATGAATGGTTTATATTTCTGCAATCTTCATCGATGGTTCACTTCAACTAGATTGTAGTCGTTATGAACCCTTTTGCCCACAGGAACTGTCGGATCGAACCAATCGCAACGAAACAATACGGTTCATTTAATAGGCCAACCGGGATATTCAACTTCAACCATCTACTAACTTTCCGTAATAATCCTGCATATTTGCTCCAACACTTTCTCCTTTAACACACACCCCAGTTCTGCGTGCCTCTTGAAGCTGCTAATCGTTCAATCTGAAATTTGTACCCATTAACAAAATAGCCAGTAGAGGTTGTTACGGTCTTCAATGGCCATTGCGATAGACATTTAATGAAAATATTGTCGGTTGTAGACCATGGACGTTTACCTATAAATTAATAAGCTATTCACAACCAATTCAAAAAATAAAAGCCATTATTGAAATTGATTGAGTGATACTACTCACAAATTCATAAAACCAGTAAGCGAACTCCGTTTCTAACTTCTGCCCAATGCAACTTGACTGATGTCGGGATTCATCTGTCGTTGTCTATCACAATACATCCTTATGGGATGATAAGGATTAAAACTTTTGTTAGCAATTAAATATTATGGTATATTGCAATTTAAATTAGAAGTTCCAATTAAGCATTGAAGTATACACTTACTCAATATATGGATCGACTTCTCTACAGTTCATTAGGATGTAATAATGTGCTGCATTATACTCCATATCGCTAAGATTTCTTGACTTCTGCCCCCCAAATGAACGGCCGATACCTTTAAAAACTGATATTCTACCGTCATTAGGTTCTCCTTCGTCCACACATACGTCATCGTTACAACCAAGATTTCGGCTCCTCGTGTGGACGTGACCCTCAAAGTAATGCGAGGCAAAAGCTGAAACTTCTTCGACCAAGTGTGCATTGCATATAGAACCTTCAACCCTTGCCTTATTACGCACATTATTTTTTAACTTCTTAACCTATATGTAAAGTTGAGAAAAAAATTAACCAATTTTCTTGCAATGAAATAATATTTGAAATGTCAACATGTCTTAATGATGTATATATTTACCTCTCGAAAGGATACATCCAGCGATACTGCACGGGACCAGCTATGCTCGCTTCGTATGGCAAGTGAACCGGTAAATGCTCCATTGAGTCAAAAAAACTGGGAGGAAATATTCGCTCCAGCTTGCATAAAATAATTGGAATTTCCTCCTCAAGCCTTGCCATGGATGCAGAAGTAATGACTGCGGCAGATAACTCCTTGAAGAACAAGCTGAGCTCCGTCAATGCCTTCCAGACATGTTGCGGAAGCAACTCACGAAAAGCTATAGGCAATAACCGTTGCATGAAAACATGGCAGTCGTGACTCTTCATGCCGAACAACTTGAGCTTATGCATGTCCACACACCTACCGATATTTGAGGCATAACCATCTGGAAATTTTAACCCTCTAAGCCAGTTACATAAAACTTCTCGTGAATTTCTGTCAAGAGTGTAACAGGCTTTAGGATAGGTCCCGTCGGCACTCCTCCTCAAATCACCTCTTCTGCAATACTGATTAAGTTCTTCTCTTGACTTTGCAGTGTCTTTGGTTTTTCCCGGGATGTTTAGCACCGTGTTAAATATGTTATCAAAGAAATTTTTCTCGATATGCATAACATCCAAGTTGTGCCGGATGAGATTTGTGCTCCAATAAGGCAAATCCCAAATATACTCCGCTTCTTCCAGTTATGTTCTTTACATATACGGCCATTTATTCTATCTGCATCTGGTTCCCAAGCATACCTCAACCCCAAATGCTCTATAGTATCAAATATATCCGTGCCGGACCTAACCGGTTCGGCAAATTTTGTGACTGCTTTGTTCTTCCGGAAGGCGATCAAGTTACGCCTGTAAGGATGATTTGGGGCAAGAACTTCCTATGATTATCAAACCATGACTGCTTACCACTCTTCTGCAATGTAAATGCATCCGAATCATACATGCAATGAGGGCATGCCAGACGTCCAGCAGTGCTCCAACCAGACAACATTGCATATGCCGGGAAGTCACTTATTGTCCACATCAAAGCAGCTCTCATGATGAAATTCTGTTTCATAGAAATGTCGTAGGCTACGACTCCTGTTTCCCACAACATTTTCAATTCGGCCACCAACGGTTGCAGGAAGACATCAATCTTTTCCTTTGGATTTGATGGTCCTGGAACCAAAACTGTCAAAAACATTGCAGTATCTTTCATGCACTTCCATGGAGGAAGGTTATATACAGTCAGTATCACAGGCCAACATGAATACTGTTGCCCCGCTTGACCAAATGGTTGGAAGCCATCGGTACAAAGACCTAATCTCACATTCCTTATATCTTCAGCGAAATCAGGATGATTTTCATTGAAATGCTTCCAAGCTTTTGAATCTGATGGATGCCGCATTTCATCCTCTTTAGATTCATGTTCGGCATGCCATCTCATATCAGCAGCTGTAGCCTCAGATCTGTATAATCTCTGCAGGCGTGGAGTAAGAGGAAAGTAATGCATCCTCTTGTAAGGCACACTTTTCCTCCTACTTGTACTGGCTCCCCTTCGCCGTTTTTGTACCTCGATTGCCCACAAATCTTACACCATCTCAGCTCTGAGTCTTCACCCCAATATATCATACAATTGTTCAAGCAACAATCGATCTTATTAACTGGGAGCCCAAGCCCACGCAACAACTTCTTCGTTGAGTAAAAACTGTCTGCTACAACATTATCATTTGGCAAAATTTCCTTGATTAACCCAGCTACAGAATTGAACGCCTTTTCTGATAATCGATGTTCTGCCTTAATATTCAAAACCGAGCAGCCGTAGACAACTGGGAATGACCCTCACAACCAGGATACAATTCTTGATTTGCAGCACGCAACATATCATAAAATTGCTGTGCATCTGGATTTGGTTCTTCCATAAATGTATTCTGATTGAATTCATTACCCGATGCATTCATCACCATTTCTTCATATGTGTTTAAATTCACAAATGGTTCATCTACGGGAATTGACACTTGTTGGCTTGTAACAGCTGCTGGAATTTCCTCTGGTTCACCATGACAGTACCAAACATCGTAATCAGGAACAAACCCCTTTTTACACAAATGCACCTTAACAGTTTCAACATCTCTGTAGGCTTTATTCTGACACCTGTGGAAGTTGCATGGGCACCTAATCCTAGGCCCATCCATCCATTCAGGTTGGCTACATGCAAATGCGATAAATTCTTCCAATCCATTCAGAAAATCTGGATTAAGCAAGCCATCTTTTATCCTTGCATACATCCACGAGCGAGCCCCGCTCATTTTTGACCGACTTATACAATTTCTGGTAAACCATTAAAGGAAACCACATATAAAACTATATTAGCATTACTAAATATATAACTAAATTATTTCTTTTACACAACTAAGGTTAATAACAACCATTTAAATCATTTATAACTAAACCAATTTTTTTACACAACTAAGGTCCCTACCCTGCAAGGCCGGGCCACGGCTACGATCCTTGGCGTGCTAGCAAGGACCGAGGCACAGGTTCATGCCAGGCTAATGCTAGGGCTTGGTTCGGGCGGGCCGCAAGGCGGTCCGTTCAATCATGAGACTTCACAAGCAATCAAGTGTCCTAAATTAATTCCACCTTCACTCCATGTCTAAAAGGTAAGGCCCTATCCCATTCAAGAATATTTTTTGTGATATGTTATTCTGCTATTAATTATCATCGATCGGTTACGTTGAAATTTCAGCAGCATTTTCCCATATGTTCTCCTAAATGTGTGGCATATATGCCACACTAGGAGAACGTATGAGCAAATACAAACCGCAATCTCAACCAACGATGATTAATAGCAGACTAACATATCGCAAAAAATATTCTCAAACTGTCCACCAGGACAATTTGAGAATTTGCAAGACTAAGTCTTACAAATTCTCAAACGGGTCTAAAGGTTATAGTGCTGTGATTAATAATATGGAAATCCGAAGACAATCGAACTTATGCTTGTTATTCTTAAATTCTTGTCAATTCCGTAATAAACTCATTACATAATTGTTGTGAAGACTAAAATATAAATCATTGAAACTACTAATTTGTTGCTGAAAATTAAATAAATACAACAAGACTTTCATTCTAGCATTACATAATTTAATGCATCTTTCAATTTGAAGCATTATGTAAATAATCAAGACATAATATGATATTATAAAATCATATTATAATATGATATTATAAAATCATTATAAAATCATATTATAATATCAATAAAATTAGAATCCACATATGCCAAATGTTCACCAATAAACTGCCATGCATAGTTTAATAGATTGAGACATTGAACCATGACTATATAAAAATCACTAATCAATTATGACTGATTAATTTAAAACATAATAAGCACTAAATAATCATAAAATAATTTTTTTAATTAATTTACTATCGATCAGAATCACTAATTAGCAACCATTATTTATTAGAATACCATAATTTATTGTTATTATTTTATATTATAATATTATGAACTAATATAAGTTAATATATATTATAATATAATATTATTAATAAAGTGTCCTAAATTAATTATCATAAACAAACTTTTTATGATCACAGTAAATACTATAAGTTAAATGGATAATAAATTTTATTTTTCTAATTTAATAACAAAAAATCCAAATATTGAATTATATCATAATTTCATATTAATTTATAATGAGTTTATTATAAATATTTTTTATGGGTGAAAATGAATAAAATATTATACCATCACATAATATAATTATATAAAATAATACTATAGTGTATTCTAATGTTATTGTAATATATTATTTATTTGATATAATAATATTACTATAGGGGTTTTCTAAATTTAATTGATATAATAATATATTTGAATAAATTATTAAGATTAAAAATATCAAAATAGCTTACTAATAATATTTTTAATAATAATTAAAAAATTTAATCAGTAATTTTTAATAAATATTTAATAATAAATTTAACCCCCCGTGTTAAATTTTTTTTTTTTCCGTGGCTTGGCTACTATGGCCAGGCCACGACCGACCGCGGCCGCGACCGTGGCTGGAGAAGATGGGAGGGGGGGCCAACCTCCCATGTTCAATTTTTTTTTCCGTGGCCTGACCACTGTGGCTAGGCCACGACCGGCCACAGCCGCAGCCATGGCCAGAGAAGACGGAAGGGGGGGGTTTCCCTGTTAATTTTTTTTTCCATGGCCTGGCCACTGTGGCCAGGCCATGACCGACCACGGCCACGGCCGTGGCCGGAGAAGACGAGAGGGGGGGGGGGGAATCCCCCATGTTAATTTTTTTTCTGTTGTGGCCTGGACACTATGGCCATGCCACGACCGGCCACGGTCGCAGCCATGGCCGGAGAAGACGGGAGGTGGGGGGGCTTTCCCTACCTGTTAAAATTTTTTTTGGTGGCTTGGCCACCGTGGCCAGGCCACTGAGTTGCTGGCCACGGTGTTGCCGGCCACGGCCGTGGCCGGCAACGACGGCCACGGCCGTGGCCAGAACAGGAGGGGGGGTCGGAAAAAAACCCCCTCTCATACCATTTTTTTTTAACAGGAGGGAGGGAGGGGTACCTAAAAATAACCCTCATCGGCGAGGTCGTGTGCCGGAGAGTCACCGAAGAGCCGCTGGAGGTGGGGAAGAGGGAGGAGGAGAAAGGAGAAGATGGGAGGGGGGGGGGGGTTCGGGCTCGTGAGGAGGAAGAAGAAGAGGGGGGAGGGTTTTATGAATTAGGATTAGCGATGCATAATTCCGTCGCTAATACATCGCTAATCAGTGACGCTGATTATGCATCGCTGATTGCGTCACTAAGTTACCGCCAATAGGCATTTTGGCGAGAAATTAGCGACGCATTAGATTTGCATCGCAATATTGCGACGCATTCATTATGCGTCGCAATATTGCGACGCATTCATTATGCATCGCAAATTATTTTATTAATTTAATATTACAAAAATTGTGACACATTCCTTATTAAATTATTTTATAATTTAATATCCGATCGGCAACGATATCCGACGATTGCGATCGATTGAACCCATGATCCCGATCGGCGATGATCGATCCAAAGGTTGTGATCCAACTGATCGGTGACGATCCGACGGTCGCGATCGATCCAAGCCATGATCTCGATTGGTGATGATCGATCCGACGGTTGCGATCCATCCAATCGACGATGATATCCGACGGTTGCGATCGATCCAAGCCATGATCTCGATCGGCGATGATCGATCCGACGGTTGCGATCCATCCGATCGGCGATAATATTCGACGATTGCGATCGATCCAAGCCATGATCCCGATACTACAAGAAATACTGAAATAGCGACGCAAATTTAGCGACACATAATTGCGTCGCTAAATTGCACCACTTTGCGACGCCTTTGTGACAACAAAATATTGCGACGCATTAGCGACTCATTAGCGACTCAATTAACCAAAAAATCAAAAAAAATTAAATTTTTAATATTGCGATGCAAATATTGCATTGCAAAATTTTTAAATTAATTTTTTATGAAATATAAATATCAATAAAAATATTGCGACGCAATATTTGCATCGCAATGTTTTTAACAGAATTAAATATTTTAAATAGCGACGCATTAGCGACCCAATAAAATAGATAATTAGAAAATTTATTTTTAATTTAGCGACGCACCAATTGCATCGCAAATAATTGAAATGAAATAAATTTTATAAAATCTAATTATCGAAAAAAATATTGCGACGCATCACAGTGCGTCGCAATGTTTTTAAAAGAATTAAATATATTAAATAGCGACGCATTAGCGATGCAATAAACTAGAAAATAAGAAAAATTATTTTTAATTTAGCAACGTAACAAATGCATCGCAAATAATTTAAATAAAATTATATTGTTTAAAGTACAAATAGTTTACAAAATATTGCGACGCATAACAGTGCGTTGCAATGTTTTGAAAAGAATTAAATATTTTAAATAGCGATGCCTTAGCAACGCAATAAAATTGAAAAATAAAAAATTATTTTTAATTTAGCGATGCAACAATTGCGTCGCAAATAATTTAAATGAAATTATATTTTTTACAGTATTAATATTTTAAAAAATATTGCGACGCCAACCAGTGCGTTGCAATATTTTGAAAAGAATTAAATATTTTAAATAGCGACGCCTTAGCGATGCAATAAACTAAAAAAATAGAAAAATTATTTTTAATTTAGCGACAAAACAATTGCATCGCAAATAATTTAAATGGAATTATATTTTTTACAGTATTAATATTTTAAAAAAGATTGCGATGCCACCCACTGCGTCGTAATATTTTGGAAAAAATTAAATATTTTAAATAGCGATGCATTAGCGACACAATAAACCAGAAAATAAATTAAAATTTTTTTAATTTAGCGACGCAATAACTGCATCGCAATTATTTTAAATAAAATTAAATTTTATAAATTATAAATATAAGAAAAAATAATTACGACGTAACACAGTGAGTTGCAATATTTTTAAAAAATTAATAATGTTAAATAGCGACGCATTAGCGATGTAATAAGCCAAAATATTAATTAGAAAAATTATGTTTTAATACAGCGACGTACTTGTTGCATCGTAATTATTAGAATTAAAGTTAATTTTTTATATATTAATTATCATATTAAAAAATACGACCTAACCCTTTGCATCGTTATATATTTAAAAAAATTAATTATGTTAAATAGCGATCGGTCCAAAATCGATCGTGACCGATCAGAATAAGGGCTTGGATCGATCGCAACCCCGGATCATCGCCGATCGGACCGATCGCCACGTTTCGAGATCGGTCATGGCCGATCGGGATCAGGGCTTGGATCGATCGCAACCGTTGGATCGTCGCCGATCTCGGACGGATCACCACGGTCCGAGATCGGTCGTGGCCGATCGGGATCAGGGCTTGGATCGATCGCAACCGTCGGATCTTTGCCGATCGGACCGATTGCCGTGGTCCGCGATCGGTCGTCGTCGATCGGGATTAGGGCTTGGATCGATCACAACCGTTGGATCATCGCCGATCTCGGATGGATCGCCACGATCCGAGATCGGTCGTGGCCGATCGGGATCAGGGCTTGGATCGATCGCAACCGTCGGATCGTCGCCGATCTCGGACGGATTGCAACTGTCCGAGATAGGTCGTGGCCGATTGGGATCAGGGCTTGGATCGATCGCAACCGTCGGATCTTTGCCGATCGGACCGATTGCCGCTCCGCGATCGGTCGTCGCCGATCAGAATCAGGGCTTGGATCGATCGCAACCCTCGGATCGTCGCCGATCAGACGGATCGCCACGGTCCAAGATCGGTCGTGGCCGATCGGGATCAGGGCTTGGATCGATCGCAACCCTTGGATCGTCGCCGATCTCGGACGGATTGCAACTGTCCGAGATA
>UESW01000334.1:0-42562 GCA_900491605.1 Calamus simplicifolius | reverse complement strand
TGAACTAGAATTTTATTTACGAAATAATCTTCATTCTGCATATGATGAAGATCAAATAGAGAGTTTAGATGTATTAGTTTGGTGGAAGAGTGTTAAAAATTAATACATGTTATATCTGCTATTGCACGAGATATTTTAGTTGTGCCGATGTGCATCAGAATCTGATTTCAGTGTAGGTCGGCATGTTTTGGACAAAAAAAGTAGGATGACTGGTGAGATGGTTGAGATGCTTCTCTCCTTCAAATATTGATTGGATGCTGAGGCAAGGCTTCAAGATAAAGGTGGATATGACTTAACCAGCGAAGATGATGATAATACAATACTATTGATGAGTGAGTCATCTCTATTTTATAATTATATTTTTATTTTTTTATTGTTAAAGTAATTAAGTCATCTCTATTTTTTTTCTTTTTATTATATTCTGGAGCCTATTCCCCCTTCCTTCATATACCATTTTAATTTTAAATTAATAAACTGATAGGGGTCTATGTCAAACCTTCACCATTAAGATGCCTTCATATTAATAAATCTTTTATTTCTAATAATTTTTAAATTTATTAAAAAAAATTTTACTTAAATTTTTTTTAAATATTAGATTCTTATGAGTTGGCATGGCCTGGGTCATCGAGCTGGCACGCCGTGCTATGCCTAGCAGACGTGCAATGCCAGGTTTGATTTGTGGACCGAACTTTTTAAGTCCGGTACTACTCTTTTTATTGGATCGTGCTACGCTAGGTCGGTACGATCTCAGGCCATGATCGACTCAGTTTAGTACCCATGTCTAGTTGGAGTTGATGCTTATGGTGATGATCAAATCATTTGACGGCAACCGCGGCGGGCCCTGCGGTTGATTGTTATCCCTCTTCTTGGACTCCTGATGTGATCTGATTTGATCCACCCACAGCGTCTTGTTTGTCTCCGTCCCCGCAAGCGGCAGCCAACATCCCATCCTTCACCTTCCTTCGCTTGACCCTTCTTCCGTTTGATAGTTTTACTTTGAGACCTCGTCGCATGACACGTATCTTGGTTTGTTCTATTTAATGATTGTGGAATTCGTCTAGTCTTGTTTGAGAGGTACAATGCCGTCGCCGGCTTCGAGATAGCGAGTGGTTCTCCCCTTCTACTTCGATCCTATGCTCCGATGTGGTATTTCTTTTCTTTCTTTCTTTTTTTTTATTTTCTTTTTTTCTTTTAAGCCTGATGAATCTTGCCGTGGCCAATGGTTGCTGTGGGAAAACCGGCAGGAGAAATCACCCGGCAATCTGGACTTATTGGGTCTTTGATCTCTTCTTCTCCTTAGCCCAGCTAGCGGGCCAGAGCCATATGACCTAAAAAGCTTAAATCAAAGTTAATTAGTAACGTACTCATGCCCATCAAATTGCGTTCATGCCCTATTTTTGAAGTATTACCGAGGTATTCATGAAATCAATTCTAATGATGAAATCATGAAACCAACTTCTTAGTGAGTTTGTCGTATTCTTAGGATCAGTAGGTCAAGCAGTCATGTACACCTTATTGTAGGCTAGAGCAAATTATTCACTCTTTAGAAGTCTTTTTGTCACGCTCCAGACCCAAAAATTTGAGCTAGAGTAACAACCCACCGCATGCCAGGTGTTGCTGCTGAAATCTATCCTTCGACTTGAGCGCGATCGGATTGCAGCATGGTCTCCCACCTGGATGGACCTGCAAAATAATCCTCACACGTGAGGCGTTGGGGGTGGCCCTCTACGGAAGACCCTCCGACGCTCAAATCAGTGGAGATCGGCAACCAACAAAAATGAGGAGAAGGCTCTCGTTGAAGAGTCTCTCCAGGGTGGCCTCTCGAGAGCTCTGAGAAGAGCGCTAATGACGGAAAGAGGTGAGCAAGTGTGTAAAAAAGATGGCCATACCTTAGAAGCAGGAAGACAGTTGTATTTATAGAGGGTCACCTGACTGCTTGGAGGCATCGGGTCTGAAAGCCGTTGAGATCCGAATCAAGTTTGTTATGATGCCAGCGGGATTTGTATCTTGTCAGTTAGAGGATCGACGGCTGGGAGAGCTAGTTGATGTCTCAGATGTGGTCAGGACATAGGCTCCAGGGCCCTAGGCCACTCTGCAGGTCCTAGGTCACTCCCGGATATGATCTCTATTTGGAATCTCACGAATTCGGATTCTCCCGTGTTGAATTCCGCAGAGGTAGATATCGCTCGGGCTAGGCCGAGTGATGGGAGAGATCGGCTAGAGGGACCGAAAGATGACATAGCTCGGCTGGGGCCGAGAGATGACAGAGCTCGGCTGGGGCCGAGAGAAGATACAGCTCTGGAGCCGAGAGAGGTGATACAACTCGGCTGGGCCGAGAGAGGTGATATAGCTCGGCTGGAGCGAGAGATGGTATAGCTCGGCTGGAGCCGAGAGAGGTGATATAGCTCGGCTGGGGCCGAGAGAGATGATCCGCGCCTTGGGAGTCCTTGGTTCGGCGAGGGGCTAAGGCCCCAACTTACCGAAGCTGACTTATCTCGGGCGAGTGTCGCACAGTGGATAGGAATCAGGGCTAGCCCAAGCCATGTGCACGATTATTGGCACACAACGATTTTACCCCTCAACACATGCCCCCCACTCCCTAGTCCGAAGTGTAACTTCAGATATAGGGAGTAGAATTCTGGAGCAGTCTTATTTGGGGAACATGTCATTCGATCATCTGTAGAGGAAGTGTTTATCTCAGTGTAGGTTAGAGAAAGGCCTGGGCAGCCCTCTTGCTGAAGTAAAATAAGGCGCTTTAGTTGCGCTAGAGTGTCCGAGAAATCAACAGGCCTTGCTGTTACTACAGAATCACCGAGGCCACTTGGCTTTGTCCAAGGCTTCAAAGTTTAATAAGAAATTCCATTCGGCTCTGGCCGAGGGTTCTGATAATAAGAGATGCACTTCGGCTCTAGCCGAGGCTTTTGATAGTAAGAGATGCACTCCGACTTTGGCCGGGCTCTCAATAATAAGAGATGCAGCTTCGGCTCTGGCCGAGGCTTTAAATAATAAATTACTCGGTATTGCCGAGCTTTCAAATAATAAATTACTCGGTGTTGCCGAGCCTTCAAATAATAAATTACTCGGTTGTTGCCGAGTCTTCAAGAAATATATTGCTCGGTTGTTGCCGAGTATTCAAGAAATATATTGCTCGGTTGTTGCCGAGCCTTCCCAAGATGCTACTCGGTTGTAACCGAAGCTTCCAAATATTAATTTACTCGTGTTGCTGAGCCTTCCCAAGATGCTACTCGGTTGCAGCCGAGGCTTCAAAATATGCCACTCGGTTGTAACCGAGGCTTCAATAATAAATTACTCGGTGTTGCCGAGCCTTCAAATAATAAATTACTCGGTGTTGCCGAGCCTTCAAGAAATATATTATTCGGTTGTTGCCGAGCCTTCAAGAAATTTATTGCTCGGTTGTTACCGAGCCTTCCCAAGATGCTACTCGGTTGTAACCGAGGCTTCCAAATATTAATTTACTTGGTGTTGCCGAGCCTTCCCAAGATGCTATTCGGTTGTAGCCGAGGCTTCCAAATATTAATTTACTCGGTGTTGCCGAGCCTTCCCAAGATGCTACTCGGTTGTAACCGAGGCTTTCAAATAATAAATTACTCGGTGTTTCCGAGCCTTTAAATAATAAATTACTCGGTGTTGCCTAGCCTTCAAATAATAAATTACTCGGTGTTGCCGAACCTTCAAATAATAAATTACTAAGTGTTGCCGAGCCTTCCCAAGATGCTACTTGGTTGTAACCGAGGCTTTCAAATAATAAATTACTCGGTGTTGTCGAGCCTTCAAGATTATATTTACTTGGCGCTGCAAAGGTACAGAGATCGTTACTCGGTTGTAGCCGAGCCTTTAAGATTATATTTTACTTGGCGCTGCCACGGAGATCGCTCGGGCCGGCCGAGGATTTAAAAGATTATATTTTACTTGGCTCGACCAAGGTACGGAAATTGTTTGAAGATCATTCGGTTTGGCCGGGGCTTGTAAGCTGCCCGAATCCAACCGAGGTTTCTTTGTCCTTTGGTCCGGCCGGGGCTTGTAAGCTGCCCGAATCCGGATGAAATTTTGGAGATTGTTTGATCTGGTCGGGGCTTGTAAGATGCCCAAACCTTGAACAAAGTTTCTTTATCATTCGGTCTGGTCGGGGCTTGTAAGCTGCCCGAATCCGAACGAGGCTTTGGAGATTGTTTGATCTGGCCGGGGCTTGTAAGCTGCCCGAATCCGAATGAGCTTTGGAGATTGTTTGATCTGGCCGGGGCTTGTAAGCTGCCCGAATCCGAAGGAAGTTTAGGAGATCACTCCGTCCGGCCGAGGCTTGTAAGTTGCCCGAATCCGAACGATGCTTTGGAGATTGTTTGATCGGACGAGGCTTGTAAGCTGCCCAATCCGGATGGGGTTTTGGAGATCACTTGGCCCCCAGCCGTACTAGGGGTGCTCGGCCATACCGAGTCTTCGATGAATAGGACTCGGTCCAACCGAGGTACGGAGATTTCCTATTAAGGAGACAGCTCGGTCGTGCCGAGGATTAGCAAGTGGCATCTACTTTTCATTATGATTTTTTGGAGAAGTGATTGTAGCAACCATGCCATGAATCATAAAAGCAATATGCCATAACAGTTAATGGAGCGGACCTATAGAAGGCGTACCCTACTGATGATGTATGCGGAGGTTGTCTGAATTCCACGTCCGGAGAATGGATCTCCGCTCAGGTCCTGAAGCTTGTAGGTGCCAGGTCCAATGACTTCCGCTACTTGATAGGGGCCTTCCCAATTTGGAGAGAGCTTTCCTTGCTCCAGTGGTTTGGAAACGGATGCTTTTCGAAGGACAAGATTGCCGGGCGAGAAGGATTTGCCTTTGACTCTGGAGGCACGGTAACGAGCTACTCTTTGCTGGTATGTAGCTACTCAGATTCGGACTTTTTCCCTGATTTCCTCCACCAAGTTGAGGTTGGTGCGGAGTTGCTCGTCGTTAGCCTCCTCCGAGTAGCTCTCCACTCGCGGAGAGGGAGGCCTATCTCCACGGGGATGACAGCTTTTGTACCAAAGGCCATCTGGAACTCTCTGGGTGGTGCAGTAGACCCACTGGCCAAGGCTGAAGCTGGATGTTGGACTTCTGTGAAGCATGGAGTCAAGAACTCCTTGTCTTGGCTTCATGACGCCATCCTTCCTCATGCAAAAGGTACCAAGGGGGCCATCGTGGCAACCATAAATGCCTTAATGATGGAAGGAGATAAGGCATTAAATGCCTTAAAGCAGGTAGATGCACATGGCTTTTATGAGGCCATAAATGCTTGGTGCGCATAGCGCGGCTACGGAAGCCGAGCTATAGTGCCGAGGTAGGGAGAAGGCGAGACGGCGCCGAGTCGTGGCAAGCGGACACCGGAGAGAGGGATTGGGCCTGCCGAGATCTAGGAAGATCCTTACTGCAGACCACTTGTAGGGCTGGCCCAGCTCCCTTAGGATGATGAGGGGGGTCCGCGGCTCCATGCGGACCGGAAGAAGAGATTGCTGGGAAAATGGGGGATGTGGCCTCCTCAGGAAGATGCAGAGCAGGAGCAGCTGGACGGGGAGCTTCATGGCATCCCTGAATTAAATGGGTCAATGCTTGGACTGCTGGACCAGTGTGACAAACTGGTCCTAGGTCACTGGGCCGCTGGTGGCGATGGAGTCTCAACTGGTGGTGTTGGCAGCGCCACACTGCTCATCGGATCAGGTCTTTGGGAGACGACCTGGTCTCGGGCTTCGGAAGTAGCCTTTCTTTGATTGACCATTAGAGGGGTTCTCTTCAAGATCGAGACCCTTATCTCCTGGATCACAAGTTTATGGGACTTGAGGGCCCTTCCTCTAGCGCCAATTTGTTGCTGCCGAAATCTGTCCTCCAACTTGGGCGTGATCGGGCTGCAGCGTAGGCTCCCGCTTGGGTGGACCTGCAAAATAGTCCTCATGCGAGAGGCATTGGGGGTGGCCCTCTGTGGAAGACCCTCCGATGCTCAAGTCAGTGGAGATCGAAAACCAACAAAAATGGGGAGAAGGCTCTCGCTGAAGAGTCCCTCCGGGGTGGCCTCTCGAGGGCTCTGAGCAGAGCGCTAATGGCAGAAAGGGGTGAGCAAGTGTGTAAAAAAGATGGCGGTACCTTAGAAGCAAGAAGACGGTTGTATTTATAGAGGGTCACCTGACTGCTTGGAGGCATCATGGGTCTGAAAGCCGTTGAGATCCAAATCGAGTTTGTTATGATGCCAGCGGGATCCGTATCTTGTCAGTTAGAGGATCGACGGCTGGGAGAGCTAGTTGATGTCTCGAGATGTGGTGAGGACATAGGCTCCAGGGCCTAGGCCACTCTCGCGGGTCCTAGGTCACTCCCGGATATGATCTCTATTTGGAATCTCATGAATTCGGATTCTCCCACGTCGAATTCCGCAGAGGCATAGATATCGCTCGGGCTAGGCCGAGCGATGGGAGAGATCGGCTAAAGAGAATGAAAGATGACATAGCTCGGCTGGGGCCGAGAGATGACATAACTCGGCTGGGGCCGAGAGAAGATACAGCTCGGCTAGGGCCGAGAAAAGATATAGCTCGGCTGGGGCCGAGAGAGGTGGTATAGCTTGGCTAGGGCTGAGAGAGATGATATAGCTCGGCTGGAGCCGAGAGAAGAGATATAGCTCGGCTGGGACCGAGAGAAGATATAGCTCGGCTGGGGCCAAGAGAGGTGATATAGCTCGGCTGGGGCTGAGAGAAGATATAGCTCAAATGGGGCCGAGAGATGGTATAGCTCGGCTGGAGCCGAGAGAGGTGATATAGCTCGGCTGGGGCCGAGAGAGATGATCCGCGCCTTGGGAGTCCTTGGTTCGGTGAGGGGCTAAGGTGCCCCAACTTACCGAGGCTGACTTATCTCGGCGAGTGTCGCACAGCGGGTAGGAATCAGGGCTAGCCCTAGCCATGTGCACGATTATTGGCACACAACGATTTTACCCCTCAACACCAGGCATGCAAGGCGTCTCGAATTTTGACACATAAATCAATATAAGGCAAGAATCCAAATCCATGATTTATTATAAATCATAATTATCAATTTTGGGCTACCGCCCTACACACAAGCAATTCTGGGGTTACATAAATATAATGGATCTTATTTTATTTAATAGAAGCTCCATCTACCCCAAATATCCTTCTTCATTTCTGAGGCTGAAAAACATTGTGAGAATTATATGAGCTCACACTCAATAAGTAAGGCTAATATAATTTTAAATCATCATATCTTACTTATCATATCAAGATATTTTCAAATCATATTTCATAAAAACTTTCAATTTCAAATACATTTATCATGCTATCAGCACATTCATATCATCAACTCAAAATAATTTGGAAGCTTAATTATGCAATAAATAATAGAATATGCAATGTAAACAAACTACTATTTATATACTCATTGTTTTCTTATGTGTATCACTCTTAAATGTCCCTTAAGAGTAAGGGTCCTGGTGCCAGGGTTATGCCATATCATAATCACTCAGAATGCATCCTACAGATGTGTGTCCTCCACATATCTTCTCCTGTAGAAGTGGGTCACGTATCACTTAGTATTTTACATCATATGAGAACCGCGGCGACACATACAAGTAAATTTCAATGTCATCATCATAATTGCATATTATCATCTCGATAGTACCAACATAATTTTGCAAGATCAACATAATTACATTTTTACATATACACATATAAGCCATATCTTGCAAAATATTACCCGCCACAATAGTCATAACAAATGCTTATTTGTAAATTCGTGATACTATCTATTAATTCAATATAAATGAAACTTCATTTTTCACATTTCATAAATATGCATCTAATTATAAATTCATGATTTATGAATTAAATAATTTATAAAATTATAATACTTGGCTTACTTACCTCAGTACGCAAATCCCAAATGGTAAACTAGCTATTTGGACACCTGGGTACCTACAGCATCATTTTACATAATTAAGTTTCTAAAATCAGAATAATAAAGTGACTCTTAAAATTCTGCCCAGACCACTCCATGGGCCCAACTTTGGGCTCGAATATCTCTCAATATATTTGCCCAAATGGGGAATTAAAAATACCCCAAGAAACTAGATTTAACACTGAATCAGGCTATATTTTTATTTTGCCATTTTCGGCCCAATACAGGGCCCAAAAAGTGGCTCAAAAATGGTCCAAGATCTGGCCCAACAGGCCCAAAAACACTGCAACCCGATCAACCCATTCTCCCTTCTCCTGTTGCTCCCCTGTTTCAACCGAAACAGGGGGCAATTTGTTCCGGCGGCCATGGCCGCCGCCGACCAAATTCGGGGCGGCCCGGCTGCCAGTGGCCGGACCAGAGCCGACCGCCCCCGCGGCCGGCCCCCCCCCTCTCTCTCTCTTTCTCCAATTTCCCTCTCTATCTCTCTCTTTCTCTCTTTGATTCACCGCGGCATGGTACTGTGCCGATGGCACGGCCGGCCACCATGGCCGGCCGGACCTCCACCGGACGCACGCCCGGCGCCGGTGGAGGTCGCCGACCGAAGCTCAAGCCCGGTGAGGCGGCGAGCATGCCGCCGGGCCCAAACCAAGATCGGCACAGGGAAGGATGTCGTGGCCTCTTCCACGCCCAGTTCCCTCTCTCTCTCTCTCTGACTCTCTCTCTCTCCCTCCTTGGCATGGACAGAGGGACTTACCAGGAGCAGGTGCAAGCACGAGGATGATGGGAAGGAAGCGTCCGCATCTTCCTTTAAGGGCGACGCAGACTCCTCAGATCAAGGGATTCAGGACTCCATTCGTGATGGGGTATTTGAAAATACAATCGCCACTCGCAACGCGGGAGTCCCAGGCATCATCCATTCCAGGATATCGCGATTAAATTTTGCGATCAGGTAATCACATCCCGAGGGTTACATTCTTCCCTCCTTATAAAAATTTCAGCCTCAAAATTTATACACTTCCATTAGAAAAATTAGAATTCCAAATTTTGTCACACAATCAACTAAGTTTTTATTCAAGGTCAATAGTTGTTGATATCATTAACTATATTAAGATACAAATAGTTGTGGATATTTCTTTTTCATTTTCTCCTCAAGTAGCCTCCTCTCAGAATGATTACTCCATTGCACCTTGACATAGGGAATGGTATACCGTCTCAGAACCTGATCCTTGCGGTCCACGATACGTACAGGATGTTCCTCATATTATAAATCTTTCTTCAACTGAATAGGTTCATATTCTATTACATGGCTGGGGTCGGAAATATACTTCCTCAACATAGAGACATGAAACACATTGTGTACACCAGATAGAATCGGAGGCAGTGCCAGGCTGTAAGCTACCTCCCCAACTCTGCTCAAGATCTCGAAAGGTCCAATATAACGTGGACTCAGCTTTCCTCTGATCCCAAATCTCATCACATCCTTGGTTGGTGATACCCTTAAGAAAATATGGTCCCCAACCTGAAATTTCAATTCTCTCCTTCTGACATCAGCATAACTCTTATGTCTGCTCTGAGCTATACGAAGATGCTCCTGATCAACTGCACCTTATCAACTGTCTGCTGAACCAGCTCATGGCCTAGCAATTTTCTCTCTCCCACATCATCCCAACATAAAGGAGATCTGCACCTCCTACCATACAGAGCTTCAAATGGAGCCATCTGGATACTGGCCTGGTAACTATTATTATATGCAAACTCCACCAAAGGTAAGTAGTTATCCCAAGCTCCACCCAAGTCCATCACACAGGCTCGCAACATGTCTTCCAGAATCTGTATGGTCCTCTCTGATTGTCTATTTGACTGGGGATGATAGGTAGTGCTGAAGTTTAATTTGGTCCCCATGGCCTTATGAAGACTCTGCCAGAACTAGGACGTAAACCTGGTATCCCTATCTGATACAATAGATACAGGAACACCATGGAGTCTCACGATCTGCTCAATATACAAATTAGCCAATCTTTCACTAGAGACCCCAACTCTGAAAGGTAGGAAATGAGCTGATTTTGTTAGTCTGTCTACAAAACCGAAACTGCATCGTTACTCCTGGGAGTTTTGGGCAGACCAATCACAAAGTCCATTGTAATCTTTTCTCATTTCCACTGTGGAATCATCAGAGACTGAAGAGGTCCCGCAGGCCTTTGATGCTCAGCCTTCACTCGCTAACATACCAAGCACTTAGCCACATACTAAGCAATCTCCCTCTTCATACCTTTCCACCAAAAATTTTCTTTAAGTCTCTGTACATCTTAGTGCCACCTGGATGCACAGTATAGGGAGAGTAGTGAGCCTCCTTCAAAATTTTAGCCTTTAGCTCCTCAATGTTTGGCACATAAAGTCTTCCTTCAAATTTCAGGGATCCATCCTCCATTACATAAAATTCATTCTAAACTCCTGACTGCATAACTTCTTTAATTC
Source organism: Calamus simplicifolius (assembly GCA_900491605.1). NCBI lineage: Eukaryota > Viridiplantae > Streptophyta > Magnoliopsida > Arecales > Arecaceae > Calamus > Calamus simplicifolius. The sequence goes on along the minus strand of UESW01000334.1, from coordinate 32,140 downwards.
TTTGTAGATCTGGATCTTCTATCTGGGAGGACTTGATCCTGTCAACTAGGGTCGGCTGAAGTACAAGTGCTGCAATAAGCCCATCAGACTGCTGTACTCTCAATCTAACCTCTAAATTCTCAAGGTCTCCCAATATGTGAGGCTGGGAAGTAATCATAGCAGCTAACTCAGAAGAGGATTTTCTGCTCAAAGCATCAGCCACTACATTGGCCTTCCCAGGATGATAATGTAGATTTAGGTCATAATCCTTCAGTAGTTCCAACCACCTCCTCTGCCTCAAATTTAGCTCCTTCTGTGTGAAGATGTATTTTAGATTCTTATGATCTGTATACACATCACACACACTCCATATAGATAATGCCGCTAAATCTTCAGAGCAAAAACCACAGCAACCAATTCCAAATCATGAGTAGGATAATTCTGCTCATAAGGTTTTAGTTGTCTAGAGGCATAGGCTATCACCTTTCCATTCTGCATCAAAACACATCCCAATCCTTTCCAAGAGGCATCAGTATATATAGTAAAACCTTCAAATCCTATCGGAAGAACAAGAATGGGAGTTGACACCAGGCACTGCTTTAACTCCTGGAAACTTTTCTCACACTCCTGTCCAGTCAAACTTCACTCGCTTTTGGGTTAGGCGAGTTAGGGGTAGAGCAATGTGAGAGAAATCCTCCACAAATTTACGGTAATACCCGGCTAGCCCCAAGAAGCTTCTGACTTCTATCACATTGAAGGTCAGCTCCAGCTAATGATAGCTTCAATCTTTTTTGGGTGCACAGATACACCATCTTTAGAGATTATATGACCTAAGAAAGATACTTGATCTAACCAAAACTCACACTTTGCAGCTTGGCATAAAGCTTTTTCTCTCAAAGAATCTGTAGCACGATCCTCAGGTGGTCCTCATGCTCCTTATAGCTCTTGGAATATATCAAAATATCATCAATGAAAACTACTACAAACTGATCCAAATATGGTTTAAAAATCTGTTCATTAAGTCCATGAATGCTGCTGGGGCATTAGTTAACCCAAACGGCATCACCAAGAACTCATAGTGGCCATATCTGGTTCCGAATGTTGTCTTAGGTACATCTCCCTCCTTGACTTTGAGTTGATGGTACCCTGACCTAAGATCAATTTTTAAGAATATCCGGGCTCCTTGGAGTTGATCAAACAAGTCGTCAATCCTCGGTAGAGGGTACTTATTTCACACTGTTACCTTATTGATTTTCTGGTAATCAATGCAGAGTCGAAGACTGCCATCCTTCTTTTTAACAAATAGAACTGGAGCACCCTAAGGAGAAGCACTGGGTCTGATAAATACCCGATCTAGGAGCTCCTGTAATTGATCCTTCAGTTCCTTTAGCTCAGTCAGGGCCATGCGATAAGGGACCTTTGATATAGGTCCAGTTCCAGGAACTAGATCAATAGAGAACTCGACTTCCCGGTCTGGGGGAAATTAGACAATTCATCCAGAAAGACATCAGATAATTCTCGAGCTACAGGAATATCCTCCAACTTGGTCTCTTCCTTCTGAAGATCCTTGACAACAGTAAGAAATCCTTGACTACCATTCATCAAATACCTTCCAGCTTGCAGCGCTGATATGAACACTGAGGCTAGGTGTTCCTGACCACCAGTAAAACTGAATTCAGGCTGACTTGAAATTTTAAAGTTGACAATCTTCCTGAAGCAGTCTACTGAAGCATGATAGGAGGCCAACCAATCCATTCCAAGGATAACATCAAAGAACTTCAGTGGAAGGACAATTAGATCATCATTCAACCTCCTATCCTCCAAGACAATTGGGCAGGATTTGCATATTGTGTCAACCTTCATAACATCTCCATTTGGAAAAGCAATATGCAACTCTTGCTCCAGAGGAATAGGTGTCAATGATACATTCTTGTCAAGATAAATGTCAGATATGAAAGAATGCATGGCACCCGGGTCAATTAAAGTTTGAGCATAAGCAGTACCTACTTTAATCATTCCTGGACATAAGTGTAATTTATTTTAACATCAAAGATTGAACCTAATTTCTAATTAACTATCAATGCATTGCACTAGATAAGAATGTAATACTAGCTATAAAATTAAATGGTATACATGTCACCACAAAATTAGAGGCGGCAACATCCTGCTGAGTGAGAATGAAGACCCTTCCCTGGGTCCTCGGTGGCTGCTGCTGATACTGCTGGCTCATCCCTTGAATTGAAGAAGGCTGTTGATCCTTCCGAAGGGGACAGATGACCATCTTGTGATCAGTTTTCCCATAGAGAAAGCATGCACCAGTCAATTTGCGGCAAGGCCTTCCAGGGTGAAGTTCCCACAATGAATGCAACGAGTCTCCCTATTCTGTGGTTCTGCTGGGGCCTGCTGTGCACCTTTCTTCTTGGCCTGAGCTGGGGATTGGCCAGAAATAGGCCCTTTCATCTTCCTCCGCTGCTCCCAATCTCTCTGAACAGCATTCATATCCCTCTCAATCACCAAGGCCTTATTCACCACAGCACTGTAAGTGAGAAGCTCAAATGCATTGACTGCTTGCCTCAGTCTGGGTCGCAGTCCCTCAGTGAATCTGATGATCTTGGCCATTTCATTGGTCACAATATTTGGAGCAAAACGGGCCAACCTGGTGAATTCAGCTTCATACTGGGCCACAAAAAGATTCTTTTGCTCTAATTTGATAAACTCTGATTCCATCTGTCTCTGCACACTCCTGGGAAAGTATTTGTCGAAGAATGCCTCCCTAAACTCTTCCTAAAAAATAACCTGTCCACCTCGATGCTGCTCCTCAACTAACCACCAATCATAAGCTTCCCCTGGAGAAGATAGGTGGCAAATCTGATCTGCTCCATATCCTGACTACCATGGGCCGTAAAAGCCTTCTCCATATCTCGCACACACCGCTCAGCATCAACAGGGTTGGTGGATCCAGAGAAAGAGGCAGGGGCAAACTTCTTGGAAATCTACAAAGCTGTGGCCAACCCCTATCCAGGATTGAGGTGGAGTAGGCTGGGTCAATGGTGTGGCTTGAGTAGGTAAGGTTGGCTGAGTTTGTAGAGCAGGAGGGGCAGGCTGAGTCTGCGGAGCAGTAGGGGCAGGCTGAGTCTGTGGAAAAGTGGAAACAGGCTGAGTCTACGGAATAGGAGGGGCAGACTGAGTGGACAAAGCCTGCAGGATCTATTGTTGCATGTCCCGCATTGACTGCGCCATACCCGAGAGAACCTGACGCATCTCAGTCTGGAGTCGCTGGTGATTAGCCCCGACTGGATTGACAGGGGCAGCACCTCCGGTAGCTTCCTGACCTTCCGGTTGGCCAGCATTACCAACCTGGGAACCCTCATCATTTTGTTGGCTTCTAGTGCGACGAGCCATTCCTATCTCCTAATAAATTAGTTGTAATTAATATCATGGTAAACTTTAAATGTCACGCATTCAAAGCATAATATCTGAAATTCCTTTAAATTTATAATTGTCTCAATGTCATCTTAGTATTTTGCCTAAAGTATCATCATGTATGTGTCCCTAATGTCATAACCTAAGCTCTGATACCACTAAAGTGTCATGCTCCAGATCCAAAAATTTGAGCTAGAGTGACAACCCGCCACATGCTAGGCATGCAAGGCGTCTCGAATTTTGACACATAAATCAATATAAGGCAAGAATCCAAATCCATGATTTATTACAAACCATAATTATCAGTTTTGGGCTACCAGCCCTATACACAAGCAATACTGGGGTTACATCAATATAATGGATCTTATTTTATTTAATAGAAGCTCCATCTACCATAAAAATCCTTCTTCACTCTTGAGGCTCTGAAAAACATTGTGAGAATTATATGAGCTCACACTTAATAAGTAAGCCTAATATAATTTCAAATCATCATATCTTATCATATCATATTAAGATATTTTCATATCACATTTTCATAAAAACTTCCAATTTCAAATACATTTATCATGCTATCAGTACATTCATATCATCAACTCAAAATAATTTGGAAGATTAATTATGCAATAAATACTAGAATATGTAATGTAAACAAAACACTATTTATATACTCATTATTTTCTTATGTGTCCTACGGCCCTACAACACTCAACTAGTGTATCACTCTTAAATATCCCCTAAGAGGAAGGGTCTTGGTACCAGCGTTATGTCATATCATAATCACTCAGAACACATCCTACAGATGTGTGTTCTCCACATATCTTTTCCTATGGAGGTGGGTCACGTATCACTTGGCATTTCACATCATATGAGAACCGCGGCGACACATACAAGTAAATTTAATGTCATCATCATAATTGCATATTATCATCTCGATAGTACCAACATAATTTTGCAAGATCAACATAATTACATTTTTGCATATACACATATAAGCCATATCTTGCAAAATATTACCCGCTACAATAGTCATAACAAATGCTTATTTGTAAATTCGTGGTGCTATCTATAATTCAATATAAATGAAACTTCATTTTTCACATTTCATAAATATGCATCTAATTATAAATTCATGATTTATGAATTAAATAATTTATAAAATTATAATACTTGGCTTACTTACCTTATTACGTAAATACCAAATGGTAAATCAGCTATTTGAACACCTGGGTACCTACAGCATCATTTTACATAATTAAGTTTCTAAAATCAGAATAATAAAGCAACTCTTAAAATTCTGCCCAAACCACTCTACGGGCCCAACTTTGGGCTCGAATATCTTTCAATATATTCGCCCAAATGGGGAATTAAAAATACCCCAAGAAACTAGATTTAACACTGAATCAGGCTATATTTTTATTTTTCCATTCTCGGCCCAATACAGGGCCCAAAAAGTGGCTCAAAAATGGTCCAAGATCTGGCCCAACAGGCCCAAAAACACTGCAGCCCAATCAGCCCATTCTCCCTCCTCCCTGTTGCTCCCCTGTTTCAACCGAAATAGGGGGTATTTTGTCCGGCGGCCAGAGCCGCCGCCGACCAATTTCGGGGCGGTCCGGCCGCTAGTGGTCAGACCAGAGCTGACTGCCACCGCGGACGGCCCTCCCTCTCTCTCTCTCCAATTTCCCTCTCTATCTCTCTTTCTCTCTTTGATTCACCGTGGCACGGTACTGTGCCGGTGACACGGCCGGCCACCACGGCCGGCCGGACCTCCACCGGATGCTCGTCCGGCACCGGTGGAGGTCGCCGATCGAAGCTCAGGCTCGGCGAGGCGGCGAGCACGCCGTTGGACCCAAACTAAGATCGGCACAGGGAAGGATGTCGTGGCCTCTTCCGCGCCCGGTTCCCTCTCTCTCTCTTTCTCTGATTCTCTCTCTCTCCCTCCCTCCCTGGCATGGACAGAGGGACTTACCAGGAGCAGGTGCAAGCGCGGGGATGATGGGAAGGAAGCGTCCCATCTTCCTTTAAGGGCGACGCAGACTCCTCAGATCAAGGGATTCGGGACTTCCTTCGTTACGGGGTATTTGAAAATACAATCGCCACTCGCAACGCGGGAGTCCTAGGTGTCATCCATTTCAGGAATATCGCGATTAAATTTTGCGATCAGGTAATCACATCCTGGGGGTTACACTTTCAAAGAGCAGGCAAGCAAAATTATTTATCTTCCCTTTCAAATGAAATAAAATGAAGGGGTAATATCTTATGGCTGAGTTCAGAAATAATACACACACCACCATCTTACTGCACAGCTTATCATCCAAATTTCTCAACTAATTAATTTTTAAAAAGCTTTTAATGGAGATACTCATTATGTGTTTGTGTTTGCCTTATGCAGAATTGTAACCAATTCTGGACATGGAACAATAATACTTTCTTTTTCTCAGATTCGATGAATAAGTCTCCTTCCATTGCTACAAAATAGATACTACACTCAGCTTCAATGAAACGCATCTTGCCTCCAATTGTCATGAGTTTAAGTACATAATCGAGGAATGATCCATTAATGTGAGTGAACAATTCATGACTATATTGACCTTGCATCAAACCTCTGAGAATTGGTTTTGAGTTCTTATACGAGGCTCTTTTGGGCATAAGAGGGGCTTATCATGGAAACTATAAAACTTGTAAACTACTTGCACTCCTAGCCTCATAGTAAAACGTAGTAGCTATTCCATATCTCTTCATCTAGTTTTCCTTTGAGAAATGTTATCTTTATATTTACTTGGTGCAAACTCTAAATCAAAACATGGAATAATTATTAGAATAAGGTGTAAAGAGTTAAACCTTACTACCTAAAAGAAGGTTTCTTCATAATTTATGTTGTCCTAGCCCTCCTATTAGGTACAACACTTTGCTATGAAGTGAGCTTTATTTCTTTTAGGTCCATCTACTTTAAGTTTAATCTTGAGAACTCATTTTTTTAACTGCCTTACACCGAAACACGAGATCAACTAAATCTCAAACATGATTTGATCTTATTGATTTTATTTCATATTCTACTTTTTCTTAATAGGACATGATAGAGTATTTTCTACTGATTTAAGCTTATCATCATCTTATAGAGCAATTATAGAAGTATTCCCTTCAATGTCAAAATGAAGATGAGGGATACTTTTATGGCTACTTTATGTAGGGCTACAAATAAGTCGAGATGGTTTGAAGGATATTTGACTTTGTCCTAACGTAATTTCATATTCTACTCATAATTTTAGACTCAAACTTGATTCTATTTATTGATCAAGTTAGGTTGGATTAAGTTGATGAAATATGTTGATGCCAAATCACCGTCCCCGAGCGTCCGATCGCCTCCTCCAGCGGGCCCGGGATCCTTCGGCAAGCTCCTTGCGTCTGCGGGCCTGCAAACAAGTCCCGAAGGCCAGAAATTCTGGCGGAAAACCTCCGATGCTCAAGTCAGTACTCTGGGCAACATCCGTGAGCTTGAGGAAGCTCGAAAGAGAGAAGAAGAGAGAGGCTTAGAGCCGTGCTCTCTGTGGGCAAGAATGAGTGTTAAGAGTGTAGTGCATTCTCAGTTCTTGGAGTTCTTAGTGTTACCTGGTTGGGGTTCCTCTTACCCTTTTTATAGGTGCCCGGAGTCCGTGGGCTTGGGGCGTGATCACTTGTCAGAGTATTAATTGATGGCAGCATAATGGAGCTTACCTCCATGTGACATATCAAGCTGCAGACCATGTCCCGTCAGAGTAGGTGGCTGTAGGGCATGGCCGATCATTACGGCGCTTGCCAGATGTGTCCCCTACATCACCTTTTGGTTGTCCTGCGCAAACAGCGATGGATGATAAAGTTAGTCGTGTGGGTCCCAAGGTACAGCCGTTGAGGGGAAGATGATGTTGAGTTGAAGCCAACCGTCCCTCGTAGAGCATTGATTTAGAGTGCTTGCATGACACTGTTCATGCCCTTGGATGAGCTTCAGAAAAGGCCGAGGGTGAATACTTGCATGGCACTATTCACTACCGAGGCCGAGTGCTATTCATGCCGAGGGGAAGAAGCCAAGCACGTCTGAGGTGGAAGGGGCCAACGTAGCAACCATAAATGCCTTAATGCATAAAACAAAATAAAGCATTAAATGTCTTAAAGCGGGTGATGCCAAGCTCACACACTCATCGTGGCCATTTTTTCTGTTTTGTTCTCTTTCTTCATTATGACGAGATGCCTATCGCAGCTGGGAGCAATGCCGTGGATGGATGTTGGGAGCTGAGGCCGAAAGGGCTTCGTCAGTTTCCTTCCTTCATGGTTCTCTAATGGCGTCGGATCAACCACATCAGATGCCCCTCACCCTGAGACAAAGCGGGCCCACTCCAGCAAGGTGAAAGGGGCATCACCTCCCAAGTGGCTGATCCCCACCTGACTTTGGGGTCTTTAACTTTTGACATAAAGTTTGGATGTGGGTCCCCATCCACATGCCATTGAGGCAGAGAGCCAATGAAGCTGCAATGATGCTCTTGAGACAGAGGGAGCCGTTGAGGCTGCAATAATGTTGCGGAGGCAGAGATAAGCCGTTGAGGCTGAAATAAAATTGCCGAAGCGGAAATAGAGCCACAGAGGCTGAAATAAAATTGCCTCGGGTGTCTGTGTGCTGGTCCGGGAGGTGACTCGAGCAGGTATAGGTTGTTAGGGATTTGAACCGACTCGGGGCGTATGTTAGCCAGGCCGAGTGGTATCCGTTAGCCGCCATACCGTCGAGCTACTCTGGAACCACCTTGGGGGTTTCATGGCTGGCCCGAGGGGTGACTCGAGGTCGCTGGAATCATAGGTCTTAAACCACCACAGGGTTTCGCGGCCGGCCCGAGGGTGACCTTTGATCACAGGACCGTCGAGAGCCTTTTGAATGGTTGGTTTTCCCATAATGCATTTAGATACTAATAAAAAGAAACTTTTTTTTGTAGTGTACTTAGCTCTTGTTGGAGGAATTTATCTCCTTCTGCTTCGTTTTGGGAGGCTTCACGTTTGTGGCATTTGTTGGTGAGCTTGGAGGGGCTCTTTACTTTTGGCGTGAAGTTTAGAGGTAGGTGCCCGTCAACTGTGAGCTAAGGAGTTGGCCTCTCCCAGCTGTGAGCTGTCTTGTGGCTTCTTGATAGCTGAAAGTAACCAGCGATATGTTGCAAGTGTACAATTTAAACGAAGGTATTACCCGATTGGCCATTGGCTGCTAATATAGAGTTGAAGCCGTTGAGGCAAAATGAAGCCGTGAGGCTGTGACGAAGCCGCTGAGGCAAAGTTGAGGCCGTTGAGAGCCTTTTGAACCCCGGAGGGTGATCTAAGAGTTGAGAGTCGTCAGGTGTCTTTTTAACCCCGAAGGGTGACCTGAGAGTTGAGAGTCGTCAGGTGCCTTTTGTGCCGAGCTGGCCTCGGGCTTTAGTACTGATGGTACATCGGACTTTGAGTGCCGACCGGAGTCGGGCTTTTTGGATCCGATGGTACACTGGTCTTCGATGCCAATGGTACATTGGTCTTGAATGTTGATGCAAGGTTGGTCTTCCCTGCATGATATTTTTAAGTATCAATGAAAGAAAACTATCTAAAGTGCAGCGTACTTAGCTCTTGTAGCACCCTTGTTTTCCTTCTACAGATTTGAGCACTTTTGCCCGCTGGTGGTCGCCCCCCAGGGAATCAAGTTGGGACGGAGCCTGGAGTTGGTTGATGACCAGCTCCTCTCCGAAATGAAGCTGGGGACCCATCTTCAGAGTGCAGTAAAGAGAGAGATGGGATCTAGAGCTGGGGACGCTGGAGCGGAGCCACGGACGAGAGTCGAAGTCGGACTCGGGAGCTAGACGTCGCCGAGGGAAGCCCGGGCAGCCAGCGGCCGTTGAAGATGAGCGATCGGGAGAGTTCGCTGAAGGCGGATGGTTAGGAGAGGATGTTGCTGGGAGTTATCAGGATTCGGGCAGCCTCCACATTGGTTCAAGGCAAGGGGCCCTCTAGCCTCCACAGTCTCTCTCTCCTTCCACTGAGTTGATGACCAGCCCCCCAGATAACTATGTTGATTGAAGGCGGAGGTACCAATGCTGAAATTCGAAGGCAGCTGGAATGGAATCCGCAGGAGATCTTGGGTTCAGATTGGCTCTGGGTGCAGCAGAGAAAAAAAGAGAGGGGATAGATAGAGTTAACGGTCAAAGCCCTTTGTCCTCATCTCCCACCTTGCATTAACAGCATCAGCATGTCTTAGCTTATCATCACTAGGAATAAAAATGCCCATAAATACTTGAGGTGACTAGGAGTTAGGATTTGGATGGCAAGGAGTGGCGCTCTTGCTGGCTAACGAGTCCGAGCCTTAAATTGCCGTTGAGTTTGAGTTTGGGGTTGCTTTTGCTCCTGAGCTTGTTGCCACATGGTCATGGAATATTGCTCCCATAGCCTTTGAACAACTGCCGCTAATGCTTGGATCTTCAGGGTGAGGGTGGCTCGATATTTTGCTTGAATGGCATGAACTGGTGGTGATGGTGAAACAGAGAACTAGCATCTTGTTGCTCAGCTTGTTGAGGGTGCCCCCCAGCATAACTGGTGGAAGCTTACATTGTTGTCGTAGAGGGGTAAGAGCTTGTAGCTTAGTGTCACAGAACTCTGCTTTCTCCTCTTACATGGCGTGCCGATCTGTTGACGCCAAATCACCATCTCCGAGCGTCCGATCGCCTCCTCCAGCGGGCCTAGGATCCTCCGGCGAGCTCCTTACGCCTACGGGCCTGCAAACAAGTCCCGAAGGCTGGAGATTCCGGCGGGGACCCTCCGACGCTTAAGTCAGTGCTCTGGGCAACAGCCGTGAGCTTGAGGAAGCTCGAAAGAGAGAAGAAGAGAGAGGCTTAGAGCCGTGCTCTCTGTGGGCAAGAATGAGTGTTAAGAGTATAGTGCGTTCTCAGTTCTTGGAGTTCTTAGTGTTACCTGGTTGGGGTCCCTCTTACCCTTTTTATAGGTGCCCGGAGTCCGTGGGCTTGGGGCGTGATCACTTATCAGAGCATTAATTGATGGCAGCACAATGGAGCTTACCTCCATGTAACATGTCAAGCTGCAGGCCATGTCCCGTTAGAGTAGGTGGCTGTAGGGCATGGCCGATCGTTACGATGCTTGCCAGATGTGTCCCCTACGTCACCTTTTTGGTTATCCTACACAAACAGCGATGGGTGATAAAGTTAGTCGTGTGGATCCCAAGGTACAGCCGTTGAGGAGAAGATGATGTTAAGTTGAAGCCAACTGTCCCTCGTAGAGCATTGATTATAGAGTGCTTGCGTGACATTGTTCATGCCCTTGGATGAGCTTCAAGAAAGGCCGAGGGTGAATACTTGCATGGCACTGTTCACTTGCATGGCAGAGGGTGAATACTTGCATGGCACTGTTCACTTGCATGACACTATTCATTATAGAGGCCGATCGCTATTCATACCGAGGGGAAGAAGCCGAGCACATATGAGGTCGAAGGGGCCAATGTGGCAATCATAAATGTGTCTTAAAGTGGGTGATGCACGTGGCCTTTATGAGGCCATAAATGCCTTTATACATGGAATGAATAAGGCAATAAATGCCTTAGAGTAATGAATGCATGTGGCCTTAAGTGCCTTGACAGGCTCGGGGGTTGAGACTTGAGGCAGAGACCGAGAGGGGTCTTGAGGTCGAAGGTGGAACGTGTCCGAGGCCGATAGGGCCATCATGGCAGCCATAAATGCCCTCCAAGTCATTATGACCGAGACCGAGAGGTCTCGGGGTCGAAAGTGGAACATGTCCGAGGCTAATGGGGCCATCATGGCAGCCATAAATGTCCTCCAAGTCATTATGCCGATGGGGCCATCATGGCAGCCATAAATGCCCTCCAAGTCATTATGGCACCGAGAGGCCGAGACGGGTCGAAGGTGAAACATGTCGGGGCCATCATGGCAGCCATAAATGCCCTCCAAGTCATTATGGCCGAGAGGGGTCTTGGGTTGAAGGTGGAACCGAGGCCGATGGGGCCATCATGGCAACCATAAATGCCCTCCAAGTCATTATGACCATACCATTAAATGCGTGACCACCAGACATTAATGACGGAAGGTGGCCAGCATGACGAAAGGTGGCTCTTGAGAGAGCCCACGCACTCATCGTGGCCATTTTTCTTCATTATGACGAGATGCCTGGATGGATGTTGGGAGCTGAGGCCGGCTTCATCAGTTTCCTTCCTTAGCGTTGGATCAGCCACATCAAAACAGATTTAGACCCAACAAGTAATTTTGTTTCTATCAATATTGAGTTAGACCTAGACCTCATCCGACATATTCAAGTTTAGGTTGAGATCAGATCAAGTTGAGTTTATATTTGAGTTAAGCATCTAACTATTTTTCTAGACTAAAATCTAAAATTAGTAACTAAATATAAAATAACTAACTAAATAAATAAACTAAAAAGTGATGATTTAAACACAATTTTTACTCAAAAAACTTTTAACTTCATCTTTTTAATCAATCATTCTTAAGTTTCCAAAATAACATTTTTAAAAATATATATTAATACTTGGGGGCATTATAATTCATAATCTATCAAAACAGAAAATGAAATATAAAATTTTAAATATAATCAAGTGAAAATAGATGAGAAGCGATGTATTTGTTGAGATAAAAAAAAGATTTAGTTAAATGAAAGTTCATTAAAAAAACAACAAATGACCGGATAAAGGAGGACGAGGTTTATACGAATCAAATTTTTAGTTAGGACTCAATTAGGTTAAGTTAGAATAGACCTATTTTGATAACCCAAGCTAGACCTAAATGATATATTGGCAGAATTAGGTCGAATCATGTTGAAAAATATAAGATCTAAACTCAATTCAAAATTTAGATCAAATCCAATTTTACCACCTAACCTATCCCACAAGTCTTTTAACTAAAAATCAAGTTGTCTCTAATTAAGTTAAGGCTAAGTTGAGTCAAGAGTTGACCTAATCCATTGCAAACCTACTTCTATGCCCCTAAAGATCATGTAGCACTAATGTACTAAGTAGCATGTTGCTTTCACTTGGTTTAGAAGGTGAAAGTAATTTCTTATGTATCTTAATTGGTTGACTATGGTTGCACTATAATCATCAATATTTTACATGACACATATATAGATCAATATCTTTACTAGCCTAGCACCTATTAAGAAAGTCATTTTTCAAGAATGTGATGTCTTATGATTCAAGCTCTACTATAATTCTATCTAGTTGCTCACCTATGAATATATATCTTTGGAGAATTCTAATTATCTAATAAAGTTATAATTCTTTTTTGAAGTTTCAAATTTTAACTTTATAGGAAGGATCATGAAAAACATGGCTAATAAATTGCTTTAGTTAGGCTACATGCCTATCCATAATTTATAAGGTGTGGAAATGTTTAACTTGGAGAGATATGGTTAAATACCAAAGCAAGAGTCAACAAAAAAATTTCCTTTTCATCATAGAGCCTTTTAAATTGTATTGATAGATACTCACACCCTCGGCCTATTCTTAATATTTTAATTCAAAAACTCAACTTAACTCAACTCATCTAAGCCTTTTTTCAACTATATGGGGTCGACTACATTAATCTACTTCCTCCACTATGCTCTATTTAGGACTAAGTCGACATTCAAATTATAAATAGTTATATCTTTTTTAATTATTTATGTCCATATTAGTTTATGTCTACCTCTACCTCTATTCTTACAATAGATTGTTAAAGATCACTCTTTCTAGCTGGAGCATCTAAAGGTCTTCATTGTATATGTTCAAACCATCGTAATCAATTTTTTCTCATTTTATCTTCAATTGGGGCTACTCCTATCATTTCTCTTATATGTTTATTTTTAATTCTATCTTTTAAAGTTTTACCACATATCCATCTTAACATGCACATTTTTGTTACACTTAATTGATTCACATGTTGTTTCAGTATTGGCCAATACTCTGTTCCTATATAGCATAGTTGGCCTAATAATAATTTTATTAAATTTTTTCTTAATTTTAAGGGAATGCGTTAATCATACAATACTCCCGAATCACTCCTCCACTTAATCCATTTTGCTTTAACTCTATAATTGATCGCATCTTCATAAATTTTACCTTCTTACTGTATAATTGATCCCAAATACCTAAATTTCTTTAGAAAATATTTAAGGATCGTGATCTCTTATTGATCATCTCTCGCTAGATTATAGTCTTATATAGCTATAAGCTACGAATTACTTGAAGCAAGAAAAGAAAGAAACTTTAAAACTATATTACTGAATTTATTTTTTCAATAAGATATGCTAAGAGCTTATTTATAGATGAGATTTTCTAATATAATAGATTCCTAACTCTCATCGCATACAAATTTTTTGAATAAAGAGGTTAATATCAAATAAAGTTTTAGAAATATATTCTAACTCCTAATTGATTTCTAACTCATGTAATATCTTGGTACTGAAAAATCTTCCTTTTGAACTGATGCATTTTAGGATGTTTTTCCTGACATAGCTAAAGATAAATTTCAAGATTTTAACTCACTAAATACTTATTGATTAAGTGTTATCTTTAATTCTTTTTTGAAGATATGCATATCAATTTAATAGCCTTATAAAATATGTTTTATCCCATTATTTATATAAGCTTAGTATGAATATCAAAAGAACATCCTAATTGTAACAATATTTTTCTTTTGATCTTTGCCGGTCCATGAGATGATTTTGTCTGATGAATTATCTTTTCAGGCATTAGTTTCTTTGATTTGAATAATTAATAGATATAAAAACCTTTAGTTATTCAACCACTATGAAAAGAGAGTCATTGATGATACCTCCATTCACACTAGTGACTAGAATTGTAAAGCGATGACATGTTCCTATCTAGTGGATGACCAGCAGTGACATAAAACATGAAACAAGCATCATTAGTAGGTTACTATAAGGTCTATGATTTTTCAACTGATTAGCATACATTTTTCTTTTTTTAATTATTTTTTGTTATAATCATGTTTTCTTTCGTGCAATAAATGCTTTACTAAGTTTTTAATTAATCGATCCTCGATAGATATGTTATTATTACTGATTTGCATAACTGAATTTTGCTCAAAATTTGATTTATAATCAAAATAATATTTCATCTACATCCATACTTAGATGCAGAAATATGGATATAATTAATATGCATTTGATATTTGATCATCTATGTAGAACAAATGTAGATATATTTAATATTTAATTCGTATTTCTATCGATTTAGGATAAATATAGATATTAATTTTGATAATTGTTTTCATGATGCAAATATATGGCCGATATCGGATCCTGCGTCTGTGTCCGTTTTCGGTCCCCGGCTCGTTCGGAATGCAAATCTAACGAAGCCTGCCTCTCAAGATTTTTTATTTTTGAAGTCAAGGGGGCAGGATGTAACTCGGCCGGATGTTTTTTTTTTAACCTTTTGGAGATCCGGAGTCCTGATCCTTTCTTCGGCTTCCTCTCCGTGTCCGCTCGGGATCGGAATTGGGATTGGGATCGGGATCGGATGAGCACGAACGATGGATCCATCGATTGGGAGAGCGCTGCAGTACTTGGAGGAGCAGCGGAATGCTCGGCCGGAGCTGGCTGAGTGGTACAGCGCCATGGCCGACCACTACGACAAGAAGCTCTGGCACCATCTCACCCTCAAACTCGATCAGTTCGTCTCCCTCGCCGTCGTCCAGGTCCCCATCCCCTTCCCTCCCTTCTAGGGTTTCCATCTTTTCCTTTTCTATGTTTTTCTTAGAAAAAAAAAATGATGATAGACTTTGAAATTTGCCTTGTTTTGATTTGATTGTGTCGGAAAGGTGGAATTTTGGGTTTCAAACGTTGGAAAAGTTGTGTTTTGATGCTTTTTGTTAAGTTGCTTTCTCTTTTGGATCCGTGGGGATCGGTCGGATGAATGTGGAAGAGATTGGATTCACGGACGTTATGGATGCTTCCTGGAGCAGCGGCAGGAAACGGCGAAATTCTCTTGTTTTTAGTTCTAATTATTACTTTATAACCCGAGAGTTGAGATTTTTTTCTAACAATTACTATTATTTTTAGAATAAGAGGGCAGGAAGCATAAAACAGGAAGGTTGTTGTTGAGGGGAAAACACAGATTAGAAATCAATTTCTTTTGGTGGATTGTTGGTATTAAGAACAAGGGGGAGAGTGAGTGTGTAAGAGATTTCGATGTTTGATGGAGAAACAGGACATGAAAATCTAGCATACTTAGCTTTGGAAATCATGCGAGGCAATTGCTTGCTGCTGATCTATTGAAAATAAAATTCATGATGCATATGCCCTTTGATGGGTCAAAGATTCAAAGTGCCGGAAAGTTAAATAGCAAAATATGCATCATTGAGTGCTCTTTAAGATGAGGGATAAAATAGTGGTGAAAATGAAGATGAGAGCAGCTTTCTACCTTTGGCTTGTTTCTGCCATTCTTAGACATTACTGAGTGTACACCCTCAATTGTGGAGTGCGCTTTGCATGAGAGTGTGCTTTGCCTGAAGCTCTAATTTCAAACATGAAAGGACTCTTTTGCATTGTAAAGAGCACACTAAATTAACGCAAAGGCAGATGCCCGTTTGAAGCTTTGCTATGTTCTGGTGCTTGCTTTAAGATTAGTGCATCCATCTTCTTCATCCTAATCTTCAGTGATCGTTATCGCCGGCTCTATCTGATTGAGTTCGGATGATGGCGAGCTCTTCGTTAGCTACTCCGGTAGCCTCGGATGTTGGCAATCCCGCTGGGATGGCTTGGCGACAAGCCTTGAACAATCGCTTTGTCTAGGTGGCTCCGTCACCGTCTTCGGTGGAAATCTTAGAGCTTGAGGGCCGATTTCCTGAGATTGTTCAGGTTCTTGTTCAAGCTTTGAAGGAGGAAGAGTGTAGCTGGGGGAATCAGGCAGTGATAGCTCGGAGCCTCTTCCGATAGGTTCCGCCAAAGATCATCGTTCGAGAGTTTCGCTGAGCAGGTATTTTCGGCGAGGTGGAATCCGTTAGCTTGGCTCATTGGCATTATATCTTCCGATTTGCTGATTCCCAAGCTAAGGCTCTGGTTTTGGAAAGGCCCTGGGTGGCTAATGGCCAGCTGCTTGCCGTTGTGGATTAGCGGCCGAAGTTTGTGCCAGCAGAGGGCTCTCTGTCAACGGCACTGCTTTGGATCCGTTTGTCGCTGCTCCCGATCGAGTTTTGGTCAGAGGTCTTGAGTACTATATTATCAGTGGCCGGTCATTTCTTGTTCTCCGATTCTTCAACCAAGGAGATGAAACATGAAGGGTTTGCACGATGAACTTGAGTTATAAGCTTTTCAAATATTTCTTTTAAATCCGACATAGAACTATTTTAGATTATTGTAGTCTCCTCCCTTATTATGCGACATTTCCATTGCACTCAGCAAGCTAGCAAAATCCATTTGAACAAAATATCATACATTACAAGCTAGATAGAATTCACACCCAAGCGAGATCATTGGTGCGACAAGAATGGCTCTTATAATCTCCCTTCTTATTACATAATATTATTATATGACGTCCTCATCGCATGCTACAAACTAGACAAAATTTATCCGAGTGAAACATTGCACACTACAAGCTAACTATAATCTATCCGAGTAATATCGTTGGTACTGCAAGGATGGCTCTATACTATACTCTCTATCACCATCTTAGGAGTAACCCTTTCCTCTTTGCTCACTAACTTTTGCACTACCACTTTTTCATAGGTAACACTTTCTTTATTGTCTGTCTATTAACTTCCACACAGTCTACTTGCTAGCTGAATTAACATATCACCAAGTTAGGTCCACATGGTCTTAAAAAATCAAATGCAAGTTAATTGGTTATAGGTAAATTTGAGTTATAAGCTCTTTAATTTTTGTTTTTGTTCCTATATGATGTGAAATTATTTTGAAATATTATAATTTTTTTATTTTTCACTCACTAATAAGTTATACGCCAACCACAAAACAAAGTATCATTGAGAAAAAAAAAAAGGCATTAAGTCTCTTAGAAACCACACTTTATGGTAGTTGTTGATGCCGGATCACCAGATTTTTTGTTTAGGGTTCTCAGGATCTCCTTTTTAGAAGGAAGAAGCAGCCACCCTCCCCTCCTCCTTCCTTCCTTTTATCCTTTTTCTCTTGTACGTGTTATTATTATTATTTTCTTTTGTTGTTTTAATTTTGAAAATCCACGTGTAGGATAAGTGTTCATCTTGCATTACGTGGTCATTCGGTGATAATACTTAATAAGGATATTAAGAAACTTGCTCATGAAGACATCTTTTTCATGATGATCTTGATTATCCCAAGGGAATGTCAGGGATAGTGGAGACGTCAGAGTGAGGGAAAAGGGATCTGGCTCTAAAATAGAGGTTCAATGTCTCCTTTTGGTGTTTGTCTTATGCGAACCATTTAAGGCGTGATGATGTTCAGTATTTCTCGATTTGTGTTCCGAATATGACGGTTTATCTCGTTTAATGGTTCTGAAATGGGGATTATTCTTAAACCGGGGGGGGACCGTCCAGAGACTGGGGGCCGCCCAGGACTGGGGGCCGTCCAGACTCTAGGGGCCGCCAAGGACCGGAGGCCGTTTAGACTCTGGAGGCCGCCCAAGACTGGGGCCGCCCAGGACTGGGGGCCGCCTAGAATCGGAGGCCGTCTAGACTCTGGAGGCCGCCCAAGACTGGAGGCCGCCCAAGACTGGGGGCCGCCCAGGACTGGGGGCCGTCCAGACTCTAGGGGCCGCCTAGGACCGGAGGCCGTCTAGACTCTGGAGGCCGCCCAAGACTGGAGGCCACCCAAGACTGGGGGCCGTCCAGGACTGGGGGTCGTCCAGACTCTAGGGGCCGCCTAGGACCGGAGGCCGTTTAGACTCTGGAGGCCGCCCAAGACTGGGGGCCGTCCAGGACTAGGGGCCGTCCAGACTCTAGGGGCCGCCTAGGACCGGAGGCCGTCTAGACACTGGAGGCCGCCCAAGACTGGAGGCCGCCCAAGACTGGGGGCCACCCAGGACTGGGGGCCGTCCAGACTCTAGGGGCCGCCTAGGACCGGAGGCCGTCTAGACTCTGGAGGCCGCCCAAGACTGGAGGCCGCCCAAGACTGGGGGCCGTCCAGGACTGGGGGCCGTCCAGACTCTAGGGGCCGCCTAGGACCGGAGGCCGCTTAGACTCTGGAGGCCGCCCAAGACTGGGGGCCGTCCAGGACTGGGGGCCGTCCAGACTCTAGGGGCCGCCTAGGACCGGAGGCCGTTTAGACTCTGGAGGCCGCCCAAGACTGGGGGCCGCCCAGGACTGGGGGCCGTCCAGACTCTAGGGGCCGCCTAGGACCGGAGGCCGTCTAGACTCTGAGGCCGCCCGAGACTGGGGGCCGCCCAGGACTTGGGCCGCCCAAGCTGCCTTTTATTTATTTAGTTTAACTATTTTGTTCATTATCTATATCATATGCCCCCTCGCCCATCTTCCTTGTATACGTGTGTGGCACGCACATGCAAGGGAGAAGGGCGGAAAAATTTGAATTTCGAAAGTTTAGTACGCGTGATAAATGATACTTCGAAAAAAGGGAAAAGAGGGGAGGCGTGCATCTCTAAAAGGATGGCGTCTTTTCACTTGTCCGGCTATACTGACGGACCATCATGTGTCCTTGCGGTGCCCGAAACGTCATGTCTGGCATCCATATATATATTAAAAAGATCATCCCTTTCCTTTAGTTTTCGATTTCGCGTACCTTCCTCTGTTTGTATCTTCCTCCATTTTTTTATCTTCTCAAGCCCAGTTAGTTGGCTTTCTCTTCTTCCTCTTCCTTTTTCTTTATGGATCCTTCCGTAGATAGAAAAGGTAAGGGTCCCATGAAAGAGCCCTCCCGAGAGGAGATTCTCCGAGCACGTCGAGAGGCCTTGGGAGGGGTAATCATCCACGGGGACCAACCCGCTGCCCAATCCACTCAACCCGTACCTAGGTCATTACCTCAGTCTCTTAGGATTCCTTGCTCGTCCGTTGGTCATGAGGTAGAGCCTCCTACGGTTGTCTCTAAACTGGCTGGACCGGCGGACGTTGCTTCCGTCATGTCTTCGCAGGACCTTAGAAATCTTAGGGTTCAATTTGGAGTTCATAATGACATTCAGCTTTCTGTCCCTCTTCCAGAGGATAGGGTTACTCGAGGGCAACCAGGTAAGATCGCTCTATACGAAGAGTTTTTTAAGAGTGGTCTACGACTGCCGCTTCACTCTTTTTTTATAAATTTGTTAAACCGATACCACCTTATCCCGGCACAGCTCACTCCCAATTCCATCCGTATTGTATTTTCATTTTTAGTTCTCTGCTCTTTTCATGGAGCCTCTGCTAGACTTTCCTTGTTTAGGTCCTTGTATAGAATCCGAAACCCAGTTAGGGATGGGTGGTGGAGTTTTGCCTCAAGACCTAAAAGGGTTCTTAAACTCAACCTCCCATCTAAGATCAAAGGGTGGAAGTCTAGGTTTTTTTATGCGCATTTGGAGGGGTTAGATGTGGATTGGGGTATTCCAGATACTAGCTCAAACCAGAACGCGATATTGAAGAAAGAGACCGCGAATTTTCAATACTTTAATTTCTACAATTATTCCCCCTAGTAGGGAGTTGCTATCGGAGGATAATCTCCGGGAGGCCGCGTTCGTGCCGGTGTCGCTGGCTGCAGCGCCCGGTGAGCTTCGAAGAATTTATCTTTTCCTTTTTCTTTTTCCTTTTTTAGCTAACCCTATGTTCGTCATTTTGTAGCAATGAAGTTCTCTCGAGATTTCTTGGTATCACAGCTTCGAAAGAGGGAGAGAAATGAGCGTGATGCGCCAGCGGGGGCGAACCTAAAAGATCCCGTCAATTAGGATCAGACAGTCAGGTCCAACCTCCAGCGGTTATCCCTGAGGCGACCTTAGTAGAAGATAGTGAAGGGGAAATGAGTCCTCCGACGGGGGTCCCTATAGGAGACCCCGTCGAGAGGGAGTCTCCAGAGACCATTCCATCTCCCGCCCAGAGCGTTGGGGAGTCTACAAGGGACGTAGAAGCAGCTAAAGCTGACTTGCCAGGTCCTTCATTATCGACGGAAGTGGATGTTTCTGTTCCCGCCTCATCAGGTACTTTAAGGACTCCGCCCTCAGCTCCCCAACCACCTAGCGAGAATGTTGGATACAAGAGCTGTCTATCAGAGACAATCCTTAAACTCGCGATCTTGCCCAGATTTCAAGACAAACTGAGGAAGGCAACACAGGCAGAGGCATTCGACACTATGTTCACCGCTGCATTGCAGGTAAAGTCCGATTTGTGTTCCCTTTCTGATCATTAAACTTGAACACTGACTGAGTGCGTTTTGCAGACGGCTAATGGTCTCTTCGTGCTACGCGAAGATTTAGATAGGGCCAAGTCTCGGAATGCTAGCCTAGATAAAGAGTTGGTGGATACAAGGGCCCGAGAATCAAAGGCATTGCATGACCTTCGGGTCATGCGGGAAGATTATCGGACGTGGAGAGGGAGGGCAGAAAAGGAACTGCAGAGTTTGGATGCCCAGCTGTGTGAGGTCCGGGCAAGGTTGCTGCCAACGGAAGAAAAGTTAAAAGAAACTTCCCTCAGGCTGGAACACACGGAGAATCGGGCAGATAGCGCGGAGGCCACCGCTCGTGATGCCATGGAGAAACTGGTTTTAGCCGAGAAGGACACCAAAAATGCTCTCGACAAAGCTGCAGCAGCAATGGTGGAGGCTCAGAAGAAAATGGCTACAATCGAGACCGAAGCTCGGGAAAAGATAGCTGGCTGAGGCCAAAGCTCAGGAAAAGTGGCCATAGCTGAAGCTAAAGCCGGGGACGCTATCAAGGAATACAAGGGCTCCCCGGATTTTGAAGCGGAGTTCCAGGAAGCTGCCCTAGATGCTTTCGTTGAAGGCTTTGAGAAATGCAAGCGGATATTGGCCCGACAGTTCAACTTAAGGACCTCGAACGTTTTCGACCCGTGGATGACGAAGGAGTTTCCGATATGGAGGTCGAAGACGTGGTGAGTGGAGCAGTGGCGACTAAGACTCTTGCTGTAGAAAAGCCTCTTGCCGAGGAGCCGGCTGTCAATCCTGATGCAGAGGAAGAGCATTCAAAGAACTGATCAAGGGTGTTGAGCTTTATTTTGATTTTAATTTTAGACTCGGTCCCATTTAAGGACCTTTTTGTTGTGAAAATCTATCTGCTGACAAGATTTCGCAAGGTTTCGCAGCAGATTAACCTTAAATGAATGAATGTTATCCTTTATTGATTAATATTTCCTCTGCTTAATTCTTGATTCCTATTTGCGGATTAGGACAATGGTGCTACTTGGTTTAGATGGCTCGCCAGTACTTAATTATCCTCGAAGTACAACTCAAAGCTATCCTAATCAAGGATTTATATTTTCTTAGGAATGAGTTATACTTGGACCATAGGGCCATCGAGCCGTCCAGACTCTAGGGGCTGCCTAGGATCGGAGGTCGTCCAGACTCTGGAGGCCGCCCAAGACTGGGGGCCGTCCCTCTCAGTTCGAGGCCGCTTGAGCCAAGGACTTGAACCTCCTCGGGGGCGAGTTACACCGGCCTGGGGGTGTCCTTTGGACCGTAGGGCCGTCGAGCCGCCCATCTCAGTTCGAGGCCGCTTGAGTCGAGGACTTGAACCTCCTCAGGGGTGAGTTACACCGGCCTGGGGGTGTCCTTTGGACCGTAGGGCCGTCGAGCCGCCCATCTCAGTTCGAGGCCGCTTGAGTCGAGGACTTGAACCTCCTCAGGGGTGAGTTACACCGGCCTGGGGGTGTCCTTTGGACCGTAGGGCCGTCGAGCCGCCCATCTCAGTTCGAGGCCGCTTGAGTCGAGGACTTGAACCTCCTCAGGGGTGAGTTACACCGGCCTGGGGGTGTCCTTTGGACCGTAGGGCCGTCGAGCCGCCCATCTCAGTTCGAGGCCGCTTGAGTCGAGGACTTGAACCTCATGGGTGAGTTACACCGGCCTGGGGGTGTCCTTTGGACCGTAGGGCCGTCGAGCCGCCCATCTCAGTTCGAGGCCGCTTGAGTCGAGGACTTGAACCTCCTCAGGGGTGAGTTACACCGGCCTGGGGGTGTCCTTTGGACCGTAGGGCCGTTTCAAAGAATTATTTGAAAATTCGCATTCAAATGCATAGGAACATCTAATATTTGAATAACACATTACATTACTGGTAATACGGCCGGAGGTTGTCTGCATTCCATGTTCGAGGGATTAGCTGTCCGCTTAAGTCTTCAAGCCGGTAGGCTCCCCGGTGAAGGACTTCTCCTACCCGATAGGGCCCTTCCCAGTTTGGAGACAATTTGCCCCCTTCCGCTGGTTTGGATACCTCTCAGAACTAAATCTCCTTGACGAAACTCTTCGAGCGGACGCGGGAATTATAGTACCTCACCACTTGTTGCTGGTATGCCGCCATTTTAATTCGAGCCCGATCTCTTGCTTCGTCGATGAGGTCAAGATTGGCCCTCAGATTAGGAAGGTTGTCCGCTTCGTTGTAAGTTTCCACTCGGCTACTTGGTAGGCCAATTTCCACGGGAATAACAGCTTCGGAACCAAAGACCAAATTGAAGGGTGTCTCTCCCGTCGGTGTTCTGGGAGTTGTGTGATACGCCCAAAGTACATTCGGGAGCTCTTCTACCCACCTTCCTTTGGACGTATCTAATCTGGTCCTTAACCCCCGCAATATCATGCGATTTGTAACTTCAGCTTCTCCATTAGATTGTGGATGGCCGACGGAGGTGAATCGTTGCACGATACCGAGATCAGTACAGAAAGTCCGAAAGGCGTTGTTGTCAAACTGTCGGCCATTGTCAGTGATAAGGGTGTGCGGAATGCCGTATCGACAAATAATGGCTTTCCAGAAAAAGGTTTTGACCTTGGCCTCAGTGATTTTGGCAAGTGCTTCAGCTTCGACCCATTTAGTAAAATAATCAATGGCCACTAGTAGAAATTTGCGCTGTCCTGTCGCAGGGGGGAAAGGGCCGAGGATATCCATACCCCACTGAGCGAAGGGCCAGGGAGAAGAAAGAGAATTCAGCTGAGAAGACGGTTGCCGTTGAATGTTGGCGTACCGTTGGCATGAATCACATCTTTTTACTAATTCTACTGCATCCTCTTGCATGGTGAGCCAGTAGTATCCTTGTCGGAGAGCCTTGCGTGCTAAAGATCGCCCTCCAGAATGATTCCCACAGATGCCTTCATGAATTTCTAAGGACATAATCTGCATCTACCGAACTAACACATTTGAGGAGGGGCTGAGAGAAGGATTTTTTATAAAGTTGGCCTTCTAGTAGCACAAATTTGGAAGCCCTCCGTTTAAGCAGCTTAGCTTCTTCACGATCAACTGGAAGAATGCCGTCTTTTAGATACCGGATATAAGATTCCATCCAGGCTTCTTTTTGGATAATGGGCAGAGCTTCTTCAGTAGCTTCGATGCTAGGTGTCTCCAGATACTCGATGTAGGTCTTACCCATGGCACTATCCATCGAGGTAGCTAGTCGGGCTAACATGTCGGCCCTAGCATTTTCACCTCTGGGTATATAACTAATAGCAAAGTGATCCAATAAGGGATTAATGATCTAACTTTATTCAGATATTGAAACATGATAGGGTCACGAGCCTCATACTCTCCTGATACTTGGGCGGAAACGAGCTGTGAGTCGGTGAAGACCCGAAGACTTCTGATTCCCATTCCATGTGCTAGTTTGATTCCGGTCAGCAAAGCCTCATATTCAGCTTGATTATTGGTGGCTTCAAAGAGGAAACGAAGAGCATATTCTAGTACCGTGCCCTCCGGGCTAGCGAGAATGAGCCCAGCTCCGCTACCTTGTGAATTAGAGGCCCCATCAACATGGAGGACCCATGCTTCATGATCCGTCTTCTCATTATCTGACAGAATTCGGGAAGTTCTTCTTGAGGCTGTTCAGACCAGGTGCATTCTACTAGAAAATCAGCCAAAACCTGAGATTTCAAAGATGCTCTAGGTTGAAATGATAAGTCGAATTCTGCTAACTTGATCGCCCATTTGGCTAATCGGCCAGAAGTGTCTGGTCGTGATAAAATAGCTCTGAGAGGTTGATCAGTGAGAACGACTATGGGATGGGCTTGGAAGTAGGGTCTGAGTCGGCGAGCAGAAACAAATAAAGCGAAGATGACCTTCTCCGTTTTGGAATACCTTTCTTCTTCGCCGTGAAGCACCTTGCTGGTATAATATATAGGTCGTTGAACGGCGTGATCGCCGATACGCACCAGGACAGAGCTAACGGCCTCCGAAGAAGCCGCAAGATATAGAAAGAGCTTCTCCCCTTGCTCCGGTTTGGATAACAGGGGAGGTGTGGACAAGAACTCCTTAAGCTCTTCAAAAGCTTGTTGACAGTCTTCTGTCCACTCGAAGCCATCTGCCTTACGCAAGACCTTAAAGAAAGGTAAACATCTCTCGGCTGATCTGGATAAGAATCGGCTTAACGCTGCTATCTTTCCAGTGAGTTGTTGTACTTCTTTCTTACACATAGGCCGTCTCATATTGAGGATGGCTTGAATTTTCTCTGGATTTGCCTCAATCCCTCGCCGTGTGACTAAGAAACCCAAGAATTTTCCTGCAGTGACTCCAAATGCACATTTGCGTGGGTTGAGTTTTATTCTATGAAGCCGGAGGTTGTGGAAAGTTTCCCGCAAATCAGCGACATGGTCAGTGATGTGGGTGCTTTTTGTCAGCATATCATCTACATATACCTCCATGTTGCGGCCGAGCTGATCCTTGAAGACTTTGTTCATCAGCCTCTGATATGTAGCTCCTGCATTCTTCAACCCGAAAGGCATTACCTTGTAACAATAAATACCTTTCTCGGTGATGAAAGAAGTATGCTCTTCATCTGGGAGGTCTAATTTTATCTGATTGTACCCTGAGAAAGCATCCATGAAGCTAAGAAGTTCATAGCCAGCAGTTGAATCTACTAACTGGTCGATCCGGGGCAGCGGAAAACTGTCTTTAGGACAAGCTTTGTTCAGATCAGTGTAATCAATGCATATTCTCCATCCTCCGCTGGCTTTCCGGACCATAACTACATTGGCCAACCAATCGGGATATCGGGCTTCTCGGATATGACCGGCCATAAGCAATTTGTCCACCTCCTCGTCAATAGCCCTCTGCCGCTCAGGAGCAAAGCTTCGTTTCTTCTGGCGAACAGGACGGCAGTTCGGGTTAATATTGAGCTGATGAGTAATCACCTCTGGAGGGATCCCGATCATATCTGTCACCTTCCAAGCGAAGACATCTGCATTCATTGATAAGAAGGTTAGGAGCTGGTCCCGGACCTCAGGGGAGAGGAGTTCACCAATATGCACGATCTTAGTATGATCATCCCCCAGGGGATATGGTATGAGAAGTTCCGCCGGTTCTCCTCTCCGCTCAACTTCTCTGGGGTCAAATGACTCGGCGACTGGAGGAATGTTGGCCATTTGAGGACTAGGAGCTAGATGATAGCAGGGTCTGACCGAATTCACCTCTCCGTGCATTACACCGATTCCTTGCTTGGCGGGGAACTGCACCAATAAGCGTTTAGTAGATATGACTGCATCCAACATGTTCAAGCCCGGGCGGCCGAGAATGGCGTTGTAAGCCAGAGGGACCCGAACCACCAGAAAATCCAGCATGACCGTGCTTTGACACGGCGGCGATCCCGCTGTAGCTGGCAACGTAACCTCGCCCTCCACTCGGATGGAATCTCCGGTGAAGCCAACTAGAGGAGCGGCTACGGGCCGAAGAGAATCCAGAGAAAGATTCATCCGAAGAAATGCATCATAAGTAAGTACATTAGCGGAGCTCCCACTATCGATTAAGATTCTTTTTACAGGATGCCTAGCAATCGTCATTGAGACGACGACGCTATCATCTTTTACAATATTATTGCCCCCTATATCTCCCCCAGAAGGGATTACATCATCTAACCCCTCACCCCCTCTCAATCTCTTAGAAGATGAAACTTCTCCGCGAGAAATCATACCTACCATCCTCTCCGTTGGGGGATTATCAATGCCGGCCTGAACGGGAGGAGGCCCCATCAAAGCTGGTACAGGAGGAGCTTCTTTCTTCTGGATGTATTGCCCAAGGTATCCTTTCTGAATTAGCTCTTCAATGGCCTGCTTCAAGTTCCGACATTCTTCAGTGTCATGGCCATAATCCCTATGGAAACGGCAATAACGGCTTCTATCGCGGGCAGTGCCCTTCTTCAATGGAGGCGGACGCCGTAAATAGGGCTCATTTTCGATTTCCATAAGGATATGAGTTCGAGGTGCCAAGAGGGGTGTAAGATGGTCCTCCCTGGGAGCTTGATTCTTGCGGCGATCAGTTGGTCGGCGCAAAGGTTCTGGCTTCTTGGAAGGAGGTTCGTCCAACTCCGGTCGAGTAGATCTCTTGCTAGTTCTTCCTTGTGTACCTCTCCTGGATGAGTCAGCTTCGTCGGCGCGGATGTACTTCTGCGCTCGACTTAGGAGATCAGCATAAGAAGAAGGAGGTCTTTTGTCTAAAGAGTAAGTAAAACGAGAGGGTCGGAGCCCCCGTTTTAGAGCCAAAGTGGCTATAGCATCTTCAAGATGATAGACTTCTAGAGCCGCTACTTTGAAGCGGGTTATAAAATCTTTTAAAGATTCTCCCTCCTGCTGCTGCACGGAGAATAAACTGTCTGCTACTCGCGGAATTTTTCGACAAGCGTCGAAATGAGCCAGAAAAGATCTCTCCAATTGCCGGAAAGAGTCAATACTGCGTGAGGGCAGACGAGAATACCAGACCCGGGCCGCCTTTCGAAGGGTGGCCGGAAAGGCCACACATAAAAGAGCGTCCGGCGCCCCCTGGACTTGCATGATGGCTTTATAGCTCTCCAAATGATCTAGGGGATCGGTGGTGCCATCATAAGGGTCCAGCTGAGGAAATCGGAACCTCCTTGGAATGGGTTCCTCCATAATCCGTCGAGTGAGAGGGGGGCGAGTATCATAGTCCGACCCCGGCTGATTATTGATTCTTTGACTGAGCTCCTCTAACCTGCGATCTTGCTCTTCCAGACGCTTTTGCATTCTGTCAGCTATACGTCCTCCCGTTGGTTCAGGAGAACTGGAAGGAGACTGGCGGCGCCACCGGCGATGATCCACAATGGCTCCTTCCCCCGTCGTCGCCCAGCAGGTGGGCTGCTAGGGGAACAGGAGACAGGACGTGAACCACCCTCAGAGCCTTCAGAGCATCGCCTTCCAAGAGAATAAGAGCGAAGAGGCTTTGCCGGAGGAGATCTTCTTCGAGCCGATTGTCGGCTAACAGGAGTAGCTGACCTAGGTAATAGAGGTGGCTCAGGCCGCAGGTGGGCTCCTCGAGAGTGATGCTCTTGCATCTGCCGAACTATCCCGACGAGAGTTTGAACTTGTTGGGTGAGGACCGATAATGGATCCTGAGGAATAGCCGGAACCGGTGACGGTGGGGAAAGAACTGGAGAGCTTGGTTTCGCCGGCTGAGAAGGGCTAAGGGCTGCGAAATCATGGTTAGGAGGCGAAAGATGCCCCCCAGACCAATCAACGGGGTCTTCTTCCAGAGATCTGGAACTCATGTTCGTGGAATCGTAGAACAGGTATGCCTCACCGCTCCGACGATGTCCCCTACCTGGCGCGCCAATCTGTTGATGCCGGATCACCAGATTTTTTGTTTAGGGTTCTCAGGATCTCCTTTTTAGAAGGAAGAAGCAGCCACCCTCCCCTCTCCTTCCTCCCTTTTATCCTTTTTCTCTTGTACGTGTTATTATTATATATTTTCTTTTGTTGTTTTAATTTTGAAAATCCACGTGTAGGATAAGTGTTCATCTTGCATTACGTGGTCATTCGGTGATAATACTTAATAAGGATATTAAGAAACTTGCTCATGAAGACATCTTTTTCATGATGATCTTGATTATCCCAAGGGAATGTCAGGGATAGTGGAGACGTCAGAGTGAGGGAAAAGGGATCTGGCTCTAAAATAGAGGTTCAATGTCTCCTTTTGGTGTTTGTCTTATGCGAACCATTTAAGGCGTGATGATGTTAGTATTTCTCGATTTGTGTTCCGAATATGACGGTTTATCTCGTTTAATGGTTCTGAAATGGGATTATTCTTAAACCGGGGGGGGGGGCCGTCCAGAGACTGGGGGGCCGCCCAGGACTGGGGGCCGTCCAGACTCTAGGGGCCGCCAAGGACCGGAGGCCGTTTAGACTCTGGAGGCCGCCCAAGACTGGGGGCCACCCAGGACTGGGGGCCGCCTAGAACCGGAGGCCGTCTAAACTCTGGAGGCCGCCCAAGACTGGAGGCCGCCCAAGACTGGGGGCCGCCCAGGACTGGGGGCCGTCCAGACTCTAGGGGCCGCCTAGGACCGGAGGCCGTCTAGACTCTGGAGGCCGCCCAAGACTGGAGGCCGCCCAAGACTGGGGGCCGTCCAGACTCTAGGGGCCGCCTAGGACCGGAGGCCGTTTAGACTCTGGAGGCCGCCCAAGACTGGGGGCCGTTCAGGACTGGGGGCCGTCCAGACTCTAGGGGCCGCCTAGGACCGGAGGCCGTCTAGACGCTGGAGGCCGCCCAAGACTGGAGGCCGCCCAAGACTGGGGGCCGCCCAGGACTGGGGGCCGTCCAGACTCTAGGGGCTACCTAGGACCGGAGGCCGTCTAGACTCTGGAGGCCGCCCAAGACTGGGGGCCGCCCAGGACTGGAGGCCGTCCAGACTCTAGGGGCCGCCTAGGACCGGAGGCCGCTTAGACTCTGGAGGCCGCCCAAGACTGGGGGCCGTCCAGACTCTAGGGGCCGCCTAGGACCGAGGCCGTAGACTATGGAGGGCGCCCAAGACTGGGGGCCGCCCAGGACTGGGGGCCGTCCAGACTCTAGGGGCCGCCTAGGACCGGAGGCCGTCTAGACTCTGGAGGCCGCCCGAGACTGGGGGCCGCCCAGGACTTGGGCCGCCCAAGCTGCCTTTTATTTATTTAGTTTAACTATTTTGTTCATTATCTATATCAGTAGTTTCACGTGAAATAAGTTTTTCCCCTACTAAATAAGATTCTCCAAAAGAAAGGTCCATGATGAGGTCTATTAAATCCTACTTCAAGTTTAGTGTGCTCTTGACCATGCAAAAGAGTCCTTTCATGTTTGAAATTAGAGCTTCAGGCAAAGCACACTCTCATGCAAAGTACACCCAGTGATGTCTAAGAATGGCAATGAAACAGGCCAAGGTAGAAAGCTGCTCTCATCTTCATTTTTACCACTATTTATCCCTCATCCACTCAATGATGCATATTTTGCTATTTAACTTTCCGGCACTTTGAATCTTTGACCCATCAAAGGGCATATTAAGAACAGGACTTGAAATATAGCATACTTGGCTTTGGAATTATGCGAGGCAATTGCTTGCTGCTGATTTATTGAAAATAAACTCCATCAAACATCGAAATCTCTTACACACTCACTCTTCCCCTGTTCTTAATACCAGCAACCCACCAAAAGAAATTGATTTCTAATCTGTGTTTTCCCTTCAACAACTTTCCTGTTTTCTGCTTCCTGCCCTCCTATTCTAAAAATAATAGTAATTGTTAGAAAAATCTCAACTCCCAGCTTATAAAGTAATAATTAGAACCAAAAAAAGAATCAACTTGATGTTAAACGTTAAGGTTGTGTTTGATATGTGTTGCCGCTGAAATCCGTCCTCCGACTCGGGCGCGGTCGATCTCCGGGAAGATGGGGGGGCGGACCTGCAAAAGAAGCCCACACGCGGAGGGACGCTGGGGGTGGTCCTCCGTGGAAGACCCTCCGACGCTCAAGTCAGTGGAGAAGAAATCGGCGATCAACCAGACAGTGAGAAGGTGGATCTCTCCGGGAGATCTCTCCGGGGCGGCCAATCGGAGGCTCCAAAGGGCAGGAGCGCCGACGAGCTACCGGTGAGAGCAGGAGAGTGAGAGTGGAGGTGTAAGCGCGCAAAATGTGCGTACAGAGTTGCGTACCTGAGGGAATCTGCCAATCTGATATTTATAGACTGTCACCTGGGGACTTGAGCATCTTCTGGAAGGTTCTGGGGTTGTTACGATACGGGGGTAGACAGAATCAGGCCGTTGTGGGGCCGTTAGAATCCACGCCTTGTTTGTTAAGGGATCGACGGCTGGGAGAGCTCCTTGATGTCTTGGGATCTGGGTGAGTAGACCTGGGGCGGTTACAATAGGTCTTAGGCCACGTCTCAACATGATTCCTGCCTAAGGTGCTGCTCGAGTAAGCTTAAGCTCTCCCGCGTCAGGTTCCGCGGAGGTAGACGCCAGGGCGTGGATCGCTAGGTAGAAGCGAGCTACGGAAGCCCGGAAGAGGCCGAGCTAGGGAAGCCCGGAAGAGGCCGAGCTACGGAAGCCCGGAAGAGGCCGAGCTAGGGAAGCCCGGAGGAGGCCGAGCTACGGAAGCCCGGAGGAGGCCGAGCTACGGAAGCCCGGAAGGGGCCGAGCTACGGAAGCCCGGAGGGGGCCGAGCTACGGAAGCCCGGAGGAGGCCGAGCTACGGAAGCCCGGAGGGGGCCGAGCTATGGAAGCCGAAAGGGGCGAGGGGAGGAGGTTAGCCTTAGCCGCCTCGCACGGACATTAAAGCAACGACGATTTTACCCCCCAACACATGCCCTCCACTCCCTAGTTCGAAGCGTAGGTTCGGGCGTAGGGAGTATAAGCTCAAGTGGCGCACCCTGGATGGGACGTCTTGGTCTAAACAGTTCATGCAATGATGCCCTAATTAATGCGACAGGGCCATCGTACCTTCGGAGGTAAGGTTCCTCCACTAGCGACGGTTGAGATTGTGCCGTGCCGTGAATCCCGATCGATATGGAGGTTTTATCGAGGCAATTTCGGACACCTCGAATGAGACGTCCCGCCTCCCAGGGCGGTTCCTTGGCGGAGAAGCGAAGTGACAGCCGCCCTATATATATACATGCTTATGCACATGTGCGCATATTCGCGGCGTCTTCTCACCTTGTTTTCAGAAGAGTATTGGTCTCTCATCCTCTCCAGCGTTCATCGTTTTTGCCCAGGATTTTCCTCAACTGAGATGGCGATGAGCCCTGAGATGTGGCCTCAGAAATCGTTGCTGAGGATTTAGGGAGGATTCACCAGAGGTATGGTCTGCCCCTGGATGTAGTTTTGCGGGTGCCGGAACCCGAAGATAGGGTTACTTGGGATTAGAGTCCGGAGTCTTTATCTATGAGGATAGTTTTAAGGCGGGTCTTCGTTTTCCTCTCCATCCCTTGGTGAAGGAGATCGTGACCACTACAACATCTGTCCATCGATGGTGGCTCCAAATAGTTGGCGGAATATCGTCGGATTCATTTCGATGTGTCACCAGATTCAAGTCGTTGCAACTCTCCCTCTTTTCCGCACTTGCTACCACTTGACTCCCGGGAGGAAATCGGAGTGGACCTCCATCGGGCCCCGGAGATCTTTTAATGTTGTTGGGGGGTAAAATCGTCCATTGCTTTGATATCCGTGCGAGGCGGCTAAGGCTGACCTCCTCCCGCCGTCTCCCTCCAGGCTTCCGTAGCTCGGCCTCTTCCGGGCTTCCCTAGCTCGGCCTCTTCCGGGCTTCCCTAGCTCGGCCTCCTCCGGGCTTCCGTAGCTCGGCCTCTTCCGGGCTTCCCTAGCTCGGCCTCCTCCGGGCTTCCGTACTCAGCCCCCTCCGGGCTTCCGTAGC
>UESW01000333.1:0-42669 GCA_900491605.1 Calamus simplicifolius | reverse complement strand
CAATAGCCGCGCGCGCTTACCGGACCCTATAAACAATAGTTCAATAAGAATGCCTCATGTAGAATCTCAAAAAAAAAAAAAAAAAAAAAAAAACGCTTGAGCATCGCCGTGGATCAAATAGTTTTATACAATATTTATACGTTGAGGTTCTAAATTCATATATGAATATAAAATCCTAAAATGTACTATTTTTTTTCTAAATTCTTTAAAAATGATATAAACTTATAAATATTTTTAATGGACCACATGTTGATTTAAAAAATAATTTGTTTTTTTAGTATAATTTCTTAGGGATGGCAATAGGGATGGAGCGAGTATAAGAAATGCATATCCATACCGTATATATAGTTATGCAAATAAATTTTATGTTCATATTCGTACTTATTAAAATTATAATATTCATATCTATTCTATATCCATATTCACTTTATACCCTTTTATCTCGTTATCTTCGTATTATGTTTTCTTCCTTCAAATTTTAATTTCAGATTAATGTTTAAAACAATGTGAGCTACTTTCCTTTTTTTTTCTTAATTATTGGGGTTTAGTGGTTGAACAACAATGGGATCTTCTTGCTAGAGAAATACTCTAAGCTTACCCTCTTTATTGCCCGTGATCAGATTGGCACAGCGGTAAGGCTTTTGTCCCTCTCTCTTGGGAGAATATGGTTGAATGCTTCCTCTTCGCACTAAGACACGTCACATGAGACCCCTATGTGAGTCTTCTTGATCTCCTCATGAGATCAAAAGCCACAAAAACCTCTTCACGTCACGGGACTCCTTCGTTGGCATCCCACACGTCCCTGGAACACACAAACTCCATGGCAAGGAAGATCACAAACTCCTAGACATGGAAAGAAGAAGGGAAGAAGGGAGATAAGATAAAGAGATGAGGAAGGAAATTATTTCTTGAGAGAACAAAATATGTTTTCATTTTATTCAAACCTAAAAATCAGGGTTTAAATACATGCCCAAATGGGCTTGGCCTAGTCAACAGAAACTTCCATGGACTAACCCAATGAAATTAAAATAACACCCAGCTTGTGTACACCGTGACTTGATTTAATCTAACCCTTGGACCCACCCAACCCAATACAAATTAGCCCAAATTGGGTCTTGATAGCACCACACCAGCCCAACAATCTCAACTTTGGTGCTTTAAGGCCTCAACATGTTAGCCATGTCCATTAGTTGCAACAATGAGAAGCTGTTCCATGAAAGAACCTTGGTCAGTGCATCTACTGGGTCCTCCTTGGTATGTACCTTTATCAGCTTTACTTTACCTTCTTTCACCAGCTCTCTATAGTCGATGCATTCCTTCTGAAAGTATCCTTTGGCCACTAGTTTTGCCTTATACCTGATACCCCCTTATTCTGAAGGTCTTTTTTGCACTGATAAACCTATTTGTAACCAATGGTTTCTTCTTTTATGGCAACTAGACCAACTGCCACGTATCATTCTTATGGAGAGACTACATCTCCTCTACCTGAACTCCTATCTTTGTCCTGACTGTTCTGGTTCTCCATAGCCTCCTCATAGGTGTAAGGGTCTCCGTTTGCTGTCACTAGGGTATATGACACCGAATCCTTGAAGTCGTATCGAATTGATGGTCGCACGTTCCTCCTGGGCCTATGTAGTGCAATCCCAGTATCAACCTCTGCCCAATTGCATCTTACTGAGTCCTCTACCTAGCTGTATCTTGTTAAACTTTTTGGCTTCTGCCTCCTCTGTCAGTCCTCTCCACCTGAATCTCAAATCCTCTTGGTCCACTAGTAAATGGCACGACTGTATAGGAGGTCATCTGACTAGTGTTGTCTTGTTGCACCTCCTATAGCTCCTGCTGTGCATCTGTACCATCTTTTCTATGAAGGATCAAGCTCTCATCGAAGGTCACATATTTGCTGATGACAACCTTCTTCTCCAAGGGGTTCCATAGCCGATACCCCTTGCTCCGCTCTCTAGTACCAACATGCATATATGCCGTGCATCCAAACACCCTCAGATGGTTCAGGCTTGTCTTTCCTCCAGACCACATCTCCTATAGAATGCCCTCATCCAACCTGGTGTGCAATGATCGATTGATCAAGTAGCTAGCTATATCTACTGCGTCAACCAGAACATTTTGGAAGCCCTGCCTGTAGCCTCAAGATCTTGCCTTTTCCAATAGTGTTATGTTCATCCTTTTAGCCACCCCATTCTATTAAGGAGTTTCCATCACTGAGAAGTGCCTTTTGATGCCCGACTCCTCACAAAAACTCTGAAACTCTCTGCTAGTGTATTCCTCGCTATTATCTGACCTCAAACACTTCACACTCCTTCCTCGCTCCTTCTTCACCTCAGCCTTCCATATTTTGAACTTGGTGAAGACCTCTAATTTTTATTTCATGAAGTAGATCCATAGCTTCCGTGAAAAATTATCTATCAGGTCAAGAAGTATCTGACTCCGTTCCTTGTAGAAACTGGGGCTGGTTTCCAAACATCTGTATGTACTAGCTCCAGGAGTTCTACACTCCTAGCTGTGTTGACTGAGAACTGCACTCTCTTTTGCTTCCCTTTTGACATGGCTCACAGATCTCCATAACTCCACCACTCAGGTTTGGAAGCAACCCTCTCTTGCTTAGTTCTTTCATCTCCCTATTTTCATGTGGCCTAGGCAGTAATGCCACATCTTGTACACATCTTGAGGATCCTGTTTCACAGCAGCTGTCATAGATTTTTTAATCACCATAGAGCCCTCCAACTTGTATAGGTTGTTATCCATCCTTCTCCCTCTCATCACAACCATAGCTCCATTGGAGATGTTCAAAACTCCACTCCTGGCATGACTGCTAAAGTTGTATCCAGTCTACTCCAAGTACCCTAGTAACACTAAATTCTTTTGAGTTATGGGACATGCTTTACGCTGGTAAGAATGTGCACCATGACATCAAACATCCTCATCCTCACTGTGTCAATCCTTACCACCTTGTAAGGGTGATCATCTTCAAGAGTCACACTCCCCTTATCAACATCTATGTAAGTGCTAAACCATGACCGATTGAGAGTGTATAATGAGAACAAGCTGAATCCAGGGTTCACATCTCTGTGTTGTGCCTGTGACCATCTGATACCATCAAGATCATCCTTCACCTCTTGGGCTATAATTGTACTCACAGATTCAAATCCTCCCTTTTCTTCTTATTTTTTCTCTTAGGATAGTCCCTCTTGAAATGTCCTACCTCACCACACTTATAGCACTTAACCTCTCTCTTACCTTTTCTAGACTTTAACCATTCTCTATGCCTGCTTCTCTCCTTGTCTCTACCTAACCTTTTCCCACTAATAGATCCTCCTGGAGAATAGCTTCATTGGTCATCTTCTCATTCTGCTAATTCATCCGAAACACCGAGACAATATCTTCATAGAATAATGTCTCCTTCCCTTAGAGCAGCATCATGACCAATGAGTCATATGATGTAGGCAGTGAATACAGTAGTAGCAGTGCCTTATCTTCCTCCTCCATCTTGACCCTGACATTCAGCATTACTCATCTAATCGAACACCTGGATGTGACCCAACACATCTCCACCTTCTACCATCTGAAGGTTGTAGAGACGCTTCTGCAACATTAACTTGTTGCACATATTCTTCCCCATGTAGAAGGTGTGCAACTTCGTCTAGAGTCCCTTCGGGGTCTTCTCATCTAGCACTGAATAGAGGACTAAATCTGCTAGACATCCTCTGATCGTTGAACATGCTTTCTTCTCCAACAACATTCACTGTTTGTCTGTCATCCTATCTAGCATTTCCTCTAAAGCCAGATCTAAACCCTGCTGCACAAGAAGGTCTTCTACCCGGACTTTCCACATGGAGAAACTTTCTTTCCCATCAAACTTCTCAAAATCTATTTTTATACTACTATCCATGGCTAGATCTCAATCAAAAATAGTACAAAATTTTTTAAAAATTAAGAGGTATCTTGATGAGGCCTTGCTAAAATTTTTTAGTCCTTTGAAGATATTCAAATTCCGCCTTCCTGAACCAGACTCTGATACCAACTATTGGGGTTTAGTGGTTGAACAACAGTGAGATCTTCTCATTGGAGAAATACCAAGCTTACACCCTTTGTTGCCAGTGATCAGATTTGTGCAGCAGTAAGGCATCTTGTCCTTGAACCCCTGGTCATGGGTTTAAATCACCGGGATTAGTCTTGGAATACCACGAACTCCATGACAGGAAAGATCACGAACTCCTAGACATGGAAAGAAAAAGGAGAGAATATTCAAACCTTAGAAACTAGGGTTTAAATACATGCCCAAATAGGCTTGGCCCAGAGTCAACAAAAATTTTCATGGACTAATCCAATGAGATTAAAATAACCCCCTAAGGCCGTGTATACCCATGACTTGATTTAATCTTAACCCTTGGACCCACACCTAGCCCAATACAAGTTAGCCTAATCTAGGCCTTGATAACACCACACCAGGCCTAACAATTCCAAGCTGAACAAATAAACCAAACCAAGAGAAATTATGGCCAATATTTTTTTTAAAAGTTCGAAACCATCACTATAGGAATTCTTAGAATAGGTGACACTAAAAAAATCATTTTTTAACACTAAAAAGCATCATAAAATAGCATCTCAACGCTTCTTGAAGCGTTGAGAAACTAGAAGTGAAGATGAAATATCTTGATGCATTTAAAAAGCATCGGGAGTAGCTTGCCGATGCTATACATTTAAAAAGCATCGGAAGCAGCTTGCTGACGCTTTATAGCGTCGGCAAGCTAAAGCGTCAGCAAGCTTAAATGGTCCCATGCTTTTACAAAGCATCCGGACTCCCAATGCATTTTTTTAAATAAATACAAATAAATTTTTTTAAAAGCATCAAAAAAATATTTTTTTAAAAATAAAATAGTAAATAAAAAATTTAAATTAAACATGTACAATGCAATTAAGATAAAATCACATTGCATACCTAAAATTTATATTAAACCTGTATAGTATAATTAAGATAAAATTTATATTAAACCTGTTATATTTAAAAAAATAACAAACATAAAATCAAAATTGGGCCGATGCTTTCCATAATTTTAAAATTAAAGTATGTACAAATTTATATTAAACTTGTACAATGCAATCATAACAAACATAAAATCACATTGTATACATTCTTCACATCGAAATTAAAATTTCAAATATAAATTTCATTACAATCAACTAAGAGATAGTTTGTTACAATTTAAAGTTTAACAAAATTTAAAAAAATATGAAATGGAAGATATAAAATAAAAAATCTAAGGTTAATGATTTGTAGGAGAAAGGTCATCACCCTGTCCATGAGGATCTGATGCTCCAAGAGCCTATAAGAAAAATTAAAAATATTTAATTTACAAAACTAACAATGACAATATATTAGACAAATAATTGATTTAATATAAAAATATATTTAATAATATATGTATTTACCTAATATGAAACAAACATCTGTATGATAGATGTAAGCATTTAATATGCTTTCTCATGGAATTCATCGCTACTTTGTCGATGGCACGACTCCGTTGCATCTTCCTCATCGCTGCTCTGTCGACGACATGACTCTATTGTGTCTCCTCTATCGTTACTCTATCGAGGGTATGGCTCTATCGCATCTCCTTCATCTCCTGCTCAAGTCTATGAATACGTGTATCCTGAACACCATTTGCAGCATCACGTGTATGTCTACTCGCCGCAGAT
This sequence comes from Calamus simplicifolius, assembly GCA_900491605.1. Classification (NCBI taxonomy): domain Eukaryota; kingdom Viridiplantae; phylum Streptophyta; class Magnoliopsida; order Arecales; family Arecaceae; genus Calamus; species Calamus simplicifolius. The sequence continues at coordinate 36,957 of UESW01000333.1, read as the reverse complement.
AACTGAGTGGGGGTGACTCCAACTCCATAACCCCTCACTCGACCGTAGCGTTCTAGCCCCATCAGCTCCGTAAACACTTTGGCCTCGATGCGATTACTCTGCATAGATGCTGTAGAGTCATCGACACGCTCAGTAATAAGAGCTGTAGCTCTTTTTGTATTAATTTAGAAAAATTAGTTAGATCTTATTAACTAACAAAATCAAATTAAAATCATTGCATGAAATAAATTGTAATAAATAATTATATATAAGTCCTTCGACTCATCTTTGACAAAAGTGTCATCATAGTGAATATGAGGCATTCGTTAAAACTTTACCTCACCAGGTTTCCGTCTATGCTCATCCATTTATAAGAAAAATTATAATTTGTAAATAATTTAAGTATCGCGATGCATATATATGTATCGAGATACTTATGTGTATCACGGTATACATGTTTCATTATATAATTTTACTAAAGTAAACACAAGTAAAAAGACTAATTTACATATTTTTAAATCACAATAATTTAGCCTCACCAATTAAGTTGTCTCGTCTCAGGTTTACTATTTCTGTTACCATTTTGGAGTTTATCTTTCAGATTGATGTTGTAGAAGCTAGTCAGATAGGTTTTTTGGCAGAGTAGGTGCAGTAACATCAGAGAGAGAGAGAGAGAGAGAGAGAGAGAGAGAGAGAGAGAGAGGTCAACAGGGCTTGCAGCATCTACGTAGAAACTTAGTGATGGCTATTGTAATATGATTATGTCTTCTTGCTCTCATTTGTCAGTTTTGGTGGATTTTTAACAACAGTGTTTGGCAATGAGTTAACATAGGCTGGAGTCTTTTCTTTGCTCGCCTGATTTTGGCTGCTCCACTGACATCCTGGCGTTTGTGATATCTTAATTAGAAGGCATGCTGGTATAACTTCTGTACATTTATGAAAAATAAATTAAATTATGGGTGGAGGTTTGATTTTTCCTTTCTGCTAGGAAATAGATTTTGGCCCTGATCAGATGGATGTGGGCTTTTAGCTTGTATAATAGAAAATATAAAGGGCTTTTAGCTTCTAGCAAATCCTAAGGTGGAGGAACAATATGTGACCAGCCAGCATTTAAATAAGAAATTCAAAGCTTATGTTGTTCTGGGAGAATGGAAAAATTCAGCAAATTAATTTCCTACATGCTGCCAGAATGTGCTGTAAGGGTTGCTGCATACAGTATGGTCCATTGGAATCACATGTTGTCTAACCTTATTACCTACCCTTTGTGATACTATTGTCTTCTGAAAGATACTCAAATATCTTACTCCAAGAAACTTATAAGTTGAACTACTGATCATTTGGATCCTTAGAGGCACTATAACGATTTTTTAATTAGACTACGTCTAAAAAACATAGTCTTGTTATATATAGACTACGTTTTTTAAACCATAGTTTAGTGATTGTAGTTAAAAGTGTGAGTGTAGTATCACATCTTTCCCAAGTTGTTAATGCAAGGGACAACCGAGTTTGCCTAAGCGCTCAATCATCTCGATCATGTACAATACATGATCAGTGACCGAGGTTCCATCATGCATCTGTGCGCTGTAGATAGCAAAAGAGACCTTGTACCTCTCAACATCGTCTGGTGTCCCAAAGGATTCCTTCAACTTTTGAAGAATTTTCTTTGGCTGGGCTTCCTCAAATTTGTGACTGAACTCGTCGTTCATCGCTGCTAGCATTACGCATTGGATAGTGGTCCGATCAGAGAGCCACTTCTGATAAGTATCCCTGACCGAACCTCGAGCATTAGGAGCAGGGACTTCAGGTGCTGGATCTGTTATCACATAAATGATCAATTCATGCTCCAGGACAATTCTGAACCTTCGATACCAGCTATCAAAGTTGGGACCCATAAGTTTTTCATTGTCAAGCAACGATCAGAGCGACAAATTGGTAGACATTATCTGAAAGGAAAACCAAAAACCTATTATTGTATATGAACTATTAAAGACATGGACTCTAGTCTTAAATGCCCTCCCACTATTTTATTCAGACGGGTAGCCTCTAATTCCAATCCGAGGAATTACTCTTAATTTCTTAGTGGGTACTAGAATCCAATAGATAATACATGAGCCCGACTTTGGCCGGCTCACCCATGCACATCTAAAGGTAGGTTTTTTAACCGATTACTTCTCCAAGTAACTTCTAGTAATTAATTTTGCCCCAAAATGCACTTCAATCGACCTTTAGACCTCCTATTGAAGGTCCTGGTTAGGTCCAACCATTAACATGATAAAATTCAATGCTTCTAACCAACGAATAGTCAAGCCCGACTTTGGCCAGCTCACCTGACTATCGTTAAGAGAGTCACATTGAGCCATCATATTAAGATTGGCAATTCCAATAGTTTGATGAACATTTGACCTTTGGATCTACCAATGATCATCCAATTACTGGACCCATTACCATCCAATTAATGGAAGGCTAAGACTTAGTTATCTCCATAACTTTATATTTTTAAGGACCTAAAAATTTAGAGGGTTTTACATTAAAGTGTGACATATGAAAGAGAACATATGAACCATAATCCAGAATCCTCCCACTAAATTGTAGAAGGATTCATGAACAATTAGTCCATGTGCACCAAAATCAGTTATACTGATTCACCATAGGTGACATGGGCTAGTTCAAATCATTGGGCTATTCAATCAATTCTGATCAACCACATTTTTTAGGTAAGTGAGATATCATGGGATGGTTCATCAGATTTGATTAGATTAGCGAAAAGACTTAGGCTCACCACTGAGCCAAAAATTAGATCCATTTAGATTTATGGACTGATCAATCTAACTAATTAGGGAGATCAAAAGAGAATGTAACCTAATTCAACTTTTGATTAGATTTAAGTTCTCTTTTTAGTCCAATTAATCTAAACTTAGGTCTAACCCAATTAAAGATCTAACTCAAGCTAATCCATGACCCTTAAAGCTTATGCAAATGACTTGAGATCTTCAAATCACATTTCTAGATCTCTTTGTCATTTAAGATAATTTAATTTTTCAATTAAATTCAACAAACATTTAAATTAAAACAGTTTCAATTTAACATGTAAAATAAATTTTACAAAAATTAAAATAATTTATGATTATACCATCCAAAAATAAGATTAAAATAGTTTTAATCTATATTCTCATCACTTTTCTTCTTTATGAGTCATGACACAAGTGGCATCCCTATACGCCATAGGAGACCCCATTGAATAGGAAGAGAAGGTTTTTAAACCCTACTTCTTTCCTATGATCGGACGGCTTGGTGAATCCACCTAATCCAAGTACTAGGCTTCCTACCAAAATAGCCTTCAAGTGCTCTTAGCAGCCTATTGCACTCTTCGAGTCGTGGGTAGTTAGGCATCACACATCGAGGTACTACCAGTAGCCTTCCTCATTGGTGCATCTTTGATATCCCTACCAGACGTTCGTTGGGCACAATGATCCGAGGTATAGTCTATTTAACTTTTTGTAATAGTGAGGCTTTAGAATTTTGACAGAAAGGAGAATGATATAGAAAATAGATAAAAGAAGTATTTGTAGAGTTCTAGCTGAATGGATGTGTAGAACAAAGGTGCCACTAGTTTGTCATATTAATATGTGCCATACAATTGTGTGTAGAGTATGTAACATGTTAGGCAAGTAGACAAATGGGAGAATGCTGAGGTGGATCCATAATAATATTGGCAAGACCACGAAGGATAAGATGTGATATATTCTTGTTATGATTTATTTTGCATCAAGGTCTCCTTTCAATTTTAAAATGAGATTTATGTGTATCATGGTACACATGTATCATGATACGTATCGCGATACATTGTCCACGATACATAACTCAGGTTTTATTATAATAAGTAAATGCTTTGATATAAATAATATAAATTTATAGTTTAAGGAACATACAAACCCTTGTCTAGCTTGCACATAGCTCTTGGATCCCGATGTATGGGGAACATACAGAGCTGCTCGTGCAGCTTTACCAATATCAGAATATATCTGCAAAACAAATAAATATGCTTGTTATATTTCAAAAGTAAAGTATACATATATGTATATGTATATGTGTATATGTATATATGTATATATGTATATGTATATATGTATATGTATATGTATATATATATATATGTATATGTATATATGTATATGTATATGTATATGTATATGTATATGTATGTATATGTATATGTATATGTATATGTATATATGTATATGTATATATTATATGTATATGTCTATGTATATATATATATATATGTATAATATCTATATCTATATATGTATGTATGTATGTATAATGTATAATAAAAATTAAATATTTTTAAAGTATCTTAAAAATTAAATTACAAAATATCTGTACCCTCTTGGAGAACTAGTAATGAACCCACTCCATCCATTGATGAGGGGGTACATCACACCAACTACCTGCTCCTTAGTCATACCCAACAACTTGTACTTCATCTTTAAATATGCTTTATATTCTTTTTATTTCCGGTTGAGAGACTTCAATAGAAAATCATGAGAGGATGGAGGAAGTACAAACTTGGACTAAAAATAATAATTATTGTTAAGTGAAGTAATGAAATAAAATATAGCATAATATGTCAACTATACAAAATAAGAAATGTTTAGATTCAATTAATTACCTGTACAACTCGTAGAATCTCAACTTTATAAGTGAAAGCATATCATTTCACTTTGCATAACTCAGTGGACAAAGCTGATGCCTTCATGCAACTGTCTCTAAAAAGGAACTCAATAAGCTAGCTGCTTTTTAATTGGCTATCCTAGCTGATTGCACTCAACCACTATCTTCTCATCCTCGCGCATCTGCCAAACATTCTGTACTACTATGGGTCCAAGTCTGCGTATAACACTCTCAGATTTGTCTGCATAAAAATAGATATAAGTAAACTATATAAAAAGTATAAAATAATTTTATATAAATATAATAAAATATAAATTATCCTGAATGTGTAGCTCATCATCTCCTACACTGATAGTAGGATTATGCTGCCCCGAGGATGATGGACCTGCAGTAGACTGCTGTGCCGAAGGACTGGATGCAACATCCGGTACTGAAGAAGGATCAGTATGAACCTGCTGTGCTGAAGCAGAAGTATCGGTCTCTGTCTGCTAGCATGGCATAATGTCACCTATCATAAATGAATCTTGAACATGATTTTGATCACTTTACCATGAGTTGATCGTGTGGTAATTTCTCTTATCTATGATCACTTTCCTGTCTATTATTGAGTTACAGAAACGACTAGAAGCTTGGAATGAAACCAGCCTTTTCTCTCTCCTTGCAAAAAATGGCCTCTAGGGTTATAAATTTATTAGGACATGAATTGGATGTTGCCAAAACGAACTCATGTGCATGCTTCATGGTTGTTGATGATAACTTAAATGTGCCTTTCTTCCAATTAAATATAATAATTTATAAAAAAATTTAATTGAGTATACTTGTTTTAGTTCAACTAACATTTCGATCTCGTGAATGCATAATAAATTAATTAATTAAAATTTTTTATAAAATATATATATATTAACCTAAAAAAGAATATTATTATATACTATATATAAATAAAAAATTTCATGCAGATTAAGCGGTGAAATAGTAACTTTTCAATTGCTCAATTAATAATAAATTAATTAATAAATAAATTATAACTCAAATACATACCTTTTTGATTTATTGCATGTTTTTGGGTATATTACCAATATATTTCTCAACCAAAAAATTCCATCCTCTCTTACTATATATATATATATATATATATAGCACATGCGTGACTCCTCTGCACTAGAGTTAACTATTAAAAAGATGTCAAAGAATAGCTCTTATAATTTTTTTTTGTCTATATTCATCATTAATTGATTAAAAAACTTTAATGAGTTAGTATCTTTAATTAAAAATTTATATAAGTTAATATTTTTAATTAAAAACATTATACTCAAATCATTATTGATGATCTGATTTAATGATTAATAAAGAATGTACTTAATTATTTTTAAATTTAAAATAATGTCATTTTAATCGCATTACTCCTGTTTTCTTTTCCCTATAACACTGCCGCAATGATTTTTTATTTTAATTTTAATAGTTAATAGCACGATATGATGCAGGGGTTGAGCAATGTCTAACGTAGAGATTAATAGTACGATATGATGCAGGGGTTGAGCAAAGTCCATCGTGGAGAGTTCAGGCCAGTACCCTTGGACGCATGATTTTGATTCGCAACGACTTTTTTTTCTTTGCCTGATCAAGCAGGATTCGCGAAGGGGCTACTATCAGTTGGTACCGAGGTGGGCTTATATTGCGTACCAAATCTGATTATTCCGGAATCAGATTGTGTTCACTAACGAGATAGCTTCATCCCATCGGATTGTCAGGTCTGCTACCTCCTTATCCGCCGAGTATACTTTTCATCAGAGTAATCTTGATTTTGCCAGCCCTGGCCACTGGGTCTCCCATGCTGCTTCGGCAGCGCACCGGCATACGGTATTTATCTCTTGAGAGCCCCCTCCTTTAGGGTTTGTCAAAATCAACTTTAATGAGAGTGTTCGAGGCAGATATGCGGGATCTGCTTTCGTGATTAGGGGGTCGGATGGCACGATGCTTGCGGCTGATGGATTTTGGCTTCTTGACTCTTCTGTTTCCCTTGCTGAATTGTATGCAGCATGGGCTGATATTTCTTATGCCCTTCGGAGCCTTGGTGTCCAAAGGCTTATTATTGAGGGAGACTCTGCTATGGTTATCAGTTGGATCCGTCAGGAGTCTACTGACCATCGGCCGTCCATCCCCTTGATCAGTGACGTCCAATCTCTTCTCTAGGGCACTGACAGTGCCCAGATGCATATCTACAGGGAAGCCAACTCAGCTGCAGATTGGATTGCCGCTAGAGTGGCATATCACTCTGGCTTTTGAAGCTGGAAGTAGGGCGACCCTTGCCCTATTATCCTTATCCAAATTTTGTATTTCAATATTTCGTGTTTGACTCACCCTATAATGATGTGATCACCCGTCTGTATATATTAAAAAAAAATTTATCATGGAGATAAAAAACAATTAACGTGATTCATGACCTTGCTGTCGGCCCCCTTTTTTATTATATCGAAAGAAGCGTCGTTTTATTTTTCTCCCTTGGAACACTGTCGCAATAATTTTTATTTTAATTTTAATAGTTAATAGCACGATATGATGCAGGGGTTGAGCAACGCCTATCGTAGAGATAAAAAAAATAACTAACATGATTCATGATCTTCTATCTACCACCATATTTATTATATCGAAAGAAACAATAATATTCTTTCCGTCTTATCATTAATATCTAAAATCCAAAACCCATCTATCCAAAGAAACAATAAGATTCTCTCTTACCGCTGCTCTCCGCTCTTGGTCCCATTCTCCATCTTCTCCGTTTTATCATTATCGATCTAAAATCCAAAACCCATCAATCAGCAACCTAAATCATGATCATGCATTCATGCTCATTGTTTTGAATGTTTTCGCTTATTTTTTTATGAAAGTACTTTAACTGTTAAAAGAGAAAGAGATAGCAGACACTAAAACCTATTTTAATATCTCAGCTATAGAGTAAGGTAACTTTTTTCTGTGCTGCTTCTCAATGATCTTATGCAAGAAGGATCTCAACTTATTTCAACTCACTTAAAATCATTGCGAGATGTTGTTAAATTTGTTCTTGATGTTAGTTTTTTCTTATTAAGTGTATCAATTAGATACAATTAAGATGGTCCTATATTCGAATATTCGATATCTAGAGATTACATGAATTCAAAATTTGAATCCACGATTAAGATAAATATCCCTCAACCATATCCATTTGAAGTGCCCTCTGTAATGGATAGATATGACAAAAAGCAAAATAAAACGGAAAGGTCCTTGCGCCTAGTTTCTACGAAAGTTTTACACTATCGCTTAGAGAGACCGTAAGGTATGAAAGAGCCTTACCTTGATCAATCCATTTGCGTGGATCAATGGCTGGAGGTATTTATGTATTTATTCATTGTTTACATTTCATCATGATAAATTTATTGGTCTTATATTTTCGCATATTTGATATGCATGTTATTTAATCTGATAAACATGAAATATGGATCAATATAATTTTAGTCTATCATTTGGTATCAGAGCCTATAAAAATACCTCTGCTTTGTTTATTAGGATTGTTTTCATTAATCTACAGATCTAATAAAATCACTGTGAAACAATCATTATATCATTTATTTAATAAAGAGGGCAAATCATTCTTGGTCTCTATTTCTCTCATATAGAGATAGTCGAAAGGGGAGGCTATTGGTAGTACCCTGGATTATTTGATCCAATGGGCATATGGTGGTAGGGATATTAGGGATGTACCAATAAGAAAGGCTATTAGTAGTACCTTGGTGCATTTGACCTAACTACCTATGTATCGGAAGAGTTAATAGGTCACAAGAAGACTGTTCGTATCCATTAGATTTAGTTCTATTGTTCTTTTATTCTTAAGTATGGTTTAAATAAAAGAAAACTAATAAAAGTTTAAAGAAAGGATGATGGCATGGTGTTAAGGGTTTGGATTCTTAATCCAAAACCTCAGTTTGAATCACCATAGTTTATTTCCCTTTTTTTATTTTTGGCTTACCATGGCTATCAACATGGAGAGAGAGCTTTATTTTCTTATGGATGAAACACAAATCCCTTTATTAGTGGGAGACGCCTAGGATACAGAAAGATCCTTTCTTGAGCGGTGGAGCACAGATTTTTTGCATGCAATGCATTTTTTTAGAAGATGTGCGATTGAGGTCCACGTGGTGGGCCGTACAAGAATTAAAAAAATGGTATGGACACCTCGCCTAGACTGAGCCAGGCAACTAGGCTGGCCCAGGCACCCGCCTGGCCTAGGCCGCCCAGCCTGGGCTGCGATCGGCCAACCCAGGCACAGGTTGCCAGCCCAGCCCACCCAGCCTAGGCTACGGCCGACTAGCCCAAGCGCCAGGCTATGCTGCACCCAGCCTGGGTCGCCCGCCCAGCCTGGGCCACACCCATGTTAAGAAACTTTTTGGGGTGATTGAGAAATTTTGTGTTGAGAAATAAACTATTAGGCATAAAATTTAAATAATGTCTAAGCGATAAATACAATTGAATAATTTAGGAGTAGCCACAATATCCTTAATTATAAAATTATATAATAAAGTTAATGAATCACATAAATAATAGACATTAATTATAATTAATTATATGAATATAATAAAATTTATTTCATAAAAAATTTATTATATTTGTATAATTAATTAGGATAAAATATCAAATTATATTTTTCCAATCTATACATAGGAATTAGAAAGAATGAACATAATTTGTTGGTTTTATCATACAGACTTAAGTGAATCTAATTGAATTAGAGCTTTAACCCACAAACAAATTTTATGTTAGTAGATTTATTGTTTTCTAAATGCATGATTTACATTGGTAAAGCATTTTTATTAGCCTCAATTTTTGATAATAAGCATGTATGTTTAATTTTGCAGTTATGCAACTTATAAATTTCTCTGATATAAAATGTGACATACCTGAATTGAGGGGTGATAACTATAAAGTTTGAAAGAAGAAAATTCTCCTTCATCTGGGGTGGATAGACATTGATTATGCTATAAGGAAGGATAAACCACTTTTAGTAACTCAGACCAGCACTCCTAGTGAGATTGCGATTTATGAACGTTAGGAGCGATCTAATAACTTGAGTGTAATGTTCATAAAGATAAAAATCTATGTTGGTATACGTGGTTCAGTCGATAAGCATGAATATATCAGGGAGCTACTAAAGGCCATTGATAAGCAATTCAATATTTCAGACAAAGCTCTTGCTAGTACCCTAATATTGAAGTTGTCATCCCTGAGGCTCACTGGAGTGAGAGGTGTGCGTGAGTACATTATGCAAATGAGGGATATTGCAGCTTAACTGAAGACTTTTGAGGTTGAAATGTCTGAGTCCTTTCTGGTGCACTACATTTTAAACACCCTTCCACAACATTATGGACTACTTAAGATATCTTATAACACATATAAGGAAAAATGGTCAATTAATGAACTTTTGGTCATGTGTATTCAAGAAGAGGGTAGACTGGTGATGAAATTGGGTGAGAGTGCAATGCTGACTACAAATGGAAAGGATTGGACATAGGCTAAGAAGAAGGGTAAAAGCAAAATACCATCTCAATTTGACATTAAGAAGGAATCCAAGTGTTTCTTCTATAAGAAGAAGGGACAATGAAGAAGGATGCATCAAGTTCAGGACTTGGCTTGAAAAGAAAGGTAAAACAATCTCACTGGTCTGTTATGAATCTAATATGATTGATGTTATTTATAACACATGGTGGATTGATTTTGATTCTATAATCCATATTTGCAATACTTTGCAAGGTATGCAAAACCTAAGGAAGCTAGTGGGAAGTGAGCAGTATATCTCTTTAGAAAACAAGATGCGCTCACATGTGGAAGCTATAGGGGCATGCACTTTAGTTCTTTGTAGTGGTTTTATTTTAAATTTGGAAAGAACCTTTTATGTACCTAGTTTTTCTAGGAATTTAATTTCAATTTCAAGACTTGTACCTTTGGATTATTCCTTTAACTTTTTAGATACTTCTTCCGGTTTATATTATAAATTTGAACTTGTTGGGAATTGTACTTTGTCTGATAATCTTTTCTATATTAATTTATAAAATGATACTACTCATGATGTGATGCATGTTAGGGCTGGCATGAAAATATGTGTTGTAAATGATAACTCTTTTATGTTATGGCACCGAAGATTGGGACATATCTCTATAGATAGAATCAAGAGGTTAGTGAATGAAAGAGTACTCAGTACTTCAGACTTCACTGACTTTAACACTTATGTGGACTGCATTAAGGGCAAGCAGACCAACAAGTTAAAGAAGGTGCCAAGAGGAGTTCAGACCTATTAGAGATCATACACATGGATATTTATTATCTAGATATGGATTTTTATGATTCGAAATACTTTATCTCCTTCATTAATGACTACTCATGATTTATGTATCTGTACTTGCTTCAAAATAAAAATGAAGCATTGGATGTCTTTAATGTTTTTAAGGCAGAAGCAGAGACATAATATGGAAAACCGATCAAAATTGTGAGATCTGATAGAGAAGGTGAGTATTATGGGAGATACACTAAAGATGGATAAATGCCTTGTCCATTTGCAAATTTTTTTCAAGAACATGGGATTGTTGCCCAATACAGTTTACTTGACTCACCTGATCAATATGGTGTAGTAGAAAGAAGGAACCAAACATTGATGGACATTGTGAGGAGTATGATTAGCAGCTCCAAACTACCTAAGTCCTTGTGGACAGAAGCGCTCAAGACGGCCATGTACATTATGAATCGGGTTCCAACCAAGGCTATTTCCAAAATGCTATTTGAGTTATTTAAAGGTTGAAAATCAAGTTTGAGTTATTTAAAGGTTGAAAATCAAGTTTGCGACATGTACGCGCATGGGGATGCCCATGTGAAGTGAGAGTGTATAATCTACAAGAGAAAAAGCTGACCCTAGGACCATTGATGGGTATTTTGTTGGATATGCCGAGAGGTTCAAGGGATATAGATTTTACTGTCCATCTTATATAACTAGGATTATGAAATCAAGAAATGCCAAATTTCTTGAGAATGACTTGATTAGTAGGAGTGATCAATTGCAGAGCATAATTCCTGAAAGGGAACATTCTGATACTCAACCTTCCACTTCAAGTGACAGACTGATTATCGTTCATAGTGCCCCTCAAAATCAAATGGGAATTATACAATTAGTTGTTGAAATTTCATAATTTGCTGATAATGAACCAGTAGATCCAATCTCTCATGAGTTACCAGAGATAGTTGAACAATCAACTTCGCTAGAGGAGGTTGTTACAACATTAAGAAGATCTACAAGAGAAAGAAAATCAACAATTTCTAGTGACTATATTGTGTATCTTCAAAAGTCAGACTATAATATTGGAGCTGAAAATGATCCTAAAATATTTTCATAAGCCATGAGTTGTAAGGAATACAATTTATGGTATGATTGTATGAAAGAGAAGATGAATTCTATGGCATTAATAGAGTTTGGGATCTTATTGAGTTGCCTAATAGAGCAAAAGCCATTGGTTGTAAATGGGTCTTTAAGACCAAGAAAGACTCGTTAGGCAATATTGAGCGATATAAGGCAAGACTTGTTATTAAGGAATTCACTCAAAGGAAGGAAATTGATTACAATGAGATATTTTCTTCTGTATCTAAGAAAGATTCCTTCTGCATTATCATGGCACTTGTTGCACATTTTGATTTAGAGCTGCAACAAATGGATGTGAAAACTGTATTTCTCAATGGATATCTAGAGGAAAAGATTTATATGAAACAACCTGAAGGATTTTCCTCTAGTAATAATGAGCAATTGGTATGCAAGCTCAAGAAATCTATATATGGATTGAAATAAGCCTCTCAATAATGGTACTTAAAATTTCATGATGTGATTTCTTCATTTAGATTTGTAGAGAATATCATGAATCAATGTATATACCAGAAGGTCAGTGAGAGCAAAATTTATTTTCTGATCCTATATGTAAACGATATTTTACTTGTAACCAATGATAAAGGTATGTTACATAAGGTAAAATAATTTTACTCTAAGAATTTTAACATGAAAGATATGGGAGATGCCTCTTATATCATTGGCATTAAAATTCAGAGAGATAGACTTCGAGGTGTTTTAGGTCTGTTTCAAGAAACCTATATCAACAAAATCTTAGAGAGATTTCGGATAAAAGATTGTTCACCAAGTATAGCTCCCATAGTCAAGGGTGACAGATTCAATTTGAGTCAATGCCCAAGGAATGACTTTGAGAGGAAGGAAATAAAAAATATTCTATATGCCTCAGTTGTTGGTAGCTTGATGTATGCTCAGGTCTATACAAGGCCTAACATAGCATTTGTAGTTGAATGTTGGGAAAATATTAGAGTAATCCAGGTTTAGACCATTGAGAGCTGTTAAGAAGGTGATGAGGTATCTTTAGGGTACCAAGGACTATATATTTATGTTTAGATGAACTAAAAATTTAAAAGTGATTAGCTACTCTGATGCTAATTTTGCTGGCTATGTTGATTCTCAAAAGTCAACATCTAGATATATATTTATATTTGCTGATGGAGCTGTATCTTGGAGGAGCACCAAGCAGACTTTGACTGCTACTTCCACCATGGAAGTCGAGTTCGTATCATGTTTCGAGGCTACTTCGCATGGTGTATAGTTGAAAGTTTCATTTCTGGGCTTAAAATTATGGATTCTATATCTAAGCCATTGAAGATTTATTGTTATAATTCAGCTGCAGTATTTATGGCTAAAAACTATAAGAGTGGTAGTCGAAGCAAGCACATCGATATCAAATATTAGCCATAAGAGAACATGTTAAAAAAAATTGTGGTTATTAAGCATGTGAGCACTGAGTTGATGATAGCTGATCCCTTGACTAAAGGCATTTCATCACAGAAGTTTAGGGATCATGTAGACCGTATGGTCTTGGTTATTTTGTTTAATTCATTGTATAGACAAATTTTATAATTAATAAAACTCTTTTATGGTTGAGATGTTTTTTCACATTCAGTTATTTAGTGTACACATTTATTTTGTGATGAGCATCATTAAGTTGGACCTAGAAGAAATACGGGGTTTATTCATTAAGTTATATGGGTTTATATTTGGAAAATATAATACATTGTGATACATGGTTAATAATACTCGATTTAAGAGGACCTATTGCTATGATCCATATTTTGTTTCTTAATGTAGTAATAGAATATACGGACTAAGTGAAAGAATCTTGGTTTTTTTCCCATTAAGCGTATCATTTAGATAGATGGTGATATTGAGGGATTACATGAATTCAAAATTTGAATCCACGATTAAGATAAACATCCTTTAACCATATCTGTTTGAAGCATCCTTTATGATGGACAGATAAGGCAAAAAGCAAAATAAAATGGGAAGGTCTCTGCGCTTGGTCTCTACGGAAGTTTTACACCATCCTGAGAGAGACCGTAAGGTGTGGAAGAGCCTTACCTGATCTGAAGAAATATCAACCAATTTGAGTGGATCAATGGCTGAAGGTATTTATGTATCTATTCATTATTTACATTTTATCATGATAAATTTATTGATCACATATTTTTGTATATTTGATATGCATATTATTTAGTCTGACAAACATGCAATAGGGATCAATATAATTTTAGTCTTGGTATATATAAAATATCGCAGGCAGATCCTATTTGATCCATTGGATGATAAAATATTTGAGAACCCTATACTCCATTTGGTTCACTTGATGATAAAATATTTGACACGCATGGTGCGGTCGCCAAGCTACGATTATATATATGATAAGAGAGTTGAGGAGGAAACAACAGCAATTGAGTAGAAAGCGAGAGAGTGAGGGAGGAGAGTTAGGTGGAGATCGATGGCGAGCAAGAACGTTGCCTTGATGCTGGTGATGGCCACGGTGCTGGTGGCCATCTTTGCTGCTCCATCCGCTGTTGCCCGTTGCCTGGATGGACGCTCTTCTTCTGATGCCCATGGAGCTTCTTCCGGCGAGAGGACTGCAAGGCTCTCGAATATAATGCTGGAAGGTGGACTACTCCGCCCTGGCAATGGCTGCCCTGGTTCCCTGTGTATTACCATTTACGCAGACGATTGCCGTCCTGGGTGCCAGTGCATTCCGCCGACGTCCGATCAGGTGGGTTATTTTGGGTATTGCACTGGGACATGTACTTGCTGATCGAGTTTGCTCGCACCTCGACTAGCGAATTAATGGCGATCGGCTCTTGTGAGCATCAACTGGCTAGAATAATGACGATCGTCTCTCTGTGCCGTGTAGTTCCTGTCTACTGTACTGTACAAGCTGCGGGTTCTTTCTTAGCCTGCTTCTTCTACGATTTGGTGTGTACGTGCTCGTGTTTGACGTCTGTGGCTTTTTAAGTACTACTTTAATTTCACCTTGTGTTTTATGTACTACTTCTGTCTCCTTCGCATGCATCCATCTAGGGCTGAAAATGATTGGATACAAATCGGATAATAGTATATCCGTATTTATATCCATATTTTTAACGGATATAAATATGGATACGAATATTAAAAAATATTAAAATTCATATCCATATATATTCTAAACGAATACGGATACGAATCGGATATCAAGTATATCCATATTTATTATATACGAATACGGATACAAATCGGATATCCAGCATATCCATATTAATTATATACGGATACGGATACGAATCGGATATCAAGCATATCCATATTTGTTATATACAGATACGGATACGAATATGAAGATAGAAATTTCTATGATCTCATGATGGTATTATATGATGAATAGTTGTGAAAGAGTTAATAAATAGAGGAATACTAAAGAAGCCACTAAACTCCCTACTGTCTACCACAAGAACAAAACATAGGCAATAAGAATATGGCTACATAAATGTTCTCTTAAGAAACTTGAAAGAAGTTGAAATCCACAATAAATCCAACTAATCAACAGTGTAAGAGGACCTAAAATATTTGAGATGGAAATCATTAAGCATTGAGACAAATTTTTATGAAAATGTAGACATATATAAGAATTTGCAGTTCACTAATACAAAAAAATGCATAAATACAACAGGAAAAGCAAAATGTTAAGCATATTTTCTTGAGTACTACTAATAAATACAAGTAGCATGTTTCTTAGGACTTACCAACATTGGTGTTATGTACATAGCAAGTTCACCAAAGAATGGCAGGAAAGAAGCCTTGAATGTTTTGATCAAAGTGCCAAATAATTACCAACCTGAAGAACACAAAGGAACAAAAACATAGGACAAATGTCAAGTTTTATAATATATAAATGATCATATAAGGGGCTAGGCTTAAAATAATTAATTTGCCAAGCATCCACGAAGTATGATTTTTGAAAATATATCACAGACCTGATCAAAGACGTATAATTCTTAAAAATATATCACATACCTGATCAAGGAAATGAATAAATATCCTCCAGGACGCTAGTAACTTATCAGATATAGGGACATAGTTTGAGTTGGCTCAGAAAGACATTATCAGCTATTATTTCCTGACAGTTACAATTTGCATGCATCCGAGTCAGGAAATGCTATGAATCTGCCTAACATCATGGCCCTTGGCTCAGATAGAGTGTCAAACATATGCTTCATAAATCATAACGGGTGCATTTAGAAATGCCCTCCAAGTCATGATTTCAGTGTCAAACATATGCTTCACAAATCACAACGGTTGCATTTAGAAATGCCCTCCAAGTCATGATTTCACAGCCCACACATTTAGAAATGCCCTCCAAGTCATGATTTCACAGCCCAAGTCGGTTAAAACCCTAAAGGCTTTGTGCCCGATCGAGTCGCCCCTCGGGCAGCACACAAACCCCCGAGGTGGTTCTAAAGGAGCTCGCCGGTATCATGGCCTACGGGACACCACTCGGCCCCAGCACAGAGGTTCCCCCGAGTCGATTAAGACCCTAAAGGCTCCGTACCCGCCGAGTCGCCCCACGAGCGGCACACAAACCCTCGAAGTGGTTCTAAAGGAGCTCACCGGCATCATGGCCTACGAGACACCACTCGGCCCTGGCTTTCTCATGACCCACCTCGACCGCCGCATTCTTCGTGGCAGCAGCTCTCTCAGCAGCGGCCCTGGCCTCATCTCGCATCGCCCCAACCTCCCTCTCGGTGCGTTGAAGCTGATGGACCAGCTCCTCATTCCGCTCTGCGGCAGCCTTCAGTCTGTCTGAGACCACTTTCAATTTGGCCTCGGCCATGGATGCCCGGCCACTCTCAGCTTTGGCTCGGCATTCTGCCTCCCTTATTCGGCTGCCCAGATCCTCCTCCTGGGCCTTGGCCTCGTGGTGAAGTCGATCAAGGCTCTGGGACTGCGCCATGCTCTCCTTCTTATACTTGTTGGCCCGCGCCATGGACTTTATGAGCACGTCCGCTGAGTGAGACATCGCCTCACGAAGGGCTATCGCGCCGTTGGCCATCAGCGGCAGAAGAATATGTTAGCCATAGAAGACTGAGACAAAGGATAAGACTAACATGGGAATCGAAAGGAACTCGAGGGCAGAAAGACTCAGGTTGCAGAGGAATTCAGAGAAAGGAAAGTTGGAAGAAAGCAATGGCAATGTAAAGGCTTTCCCAGGCCCTTAGGGCGCTTTTATACCCTCATTTCCGAATGACGGTAATCAAGGCCCCGCCACGTGGTGCTATTCTATTGCGCCACGAGCTGTCCGCTGAAAATTTTGCTAGCGCCCAAGATGTGCCGCCTTGATTCGCCCTGAGGAGCGTGATCCCTGACCAATCACAGGGCATAAAAATAGAGAAACAATAATAACCTCCGCCCTTTTTCCATTCCCCGATGGACGCTTTCCTCAGGGCGTCTGGCGTCGACGTCAGCCCCCACCTACCGCGTGATTGTGGAAGATCTGCAAAGCGACACTACCTCAGGACGACACCCAGTTCACCAAGCTATTAAAAGCGCACTAAAGAGGAATCATTTTTTGAATTTTTGCGCTCCTCTCGCCCAAAAGGCAGCGGGCGCGTGGCCCTTCGCGCTCAGGGGCAGGGGGGCATCTGATATGGCTGATGTAGCCACGAAAGCAATTATGACAAAACCAAAAGCTTAAGGCAGCCCCGCCTCGGTACCTCCCAGTCGGCCGGGTCGGCCTCGACTTCTCCAAGTCGGCCCCGCTTGGCCCCGACTTCTCCAAATCGGCCCCGCTCGGCCTCGGCATCTCCAAGTCGGCCGAGTCGGCCCCGACTTCTCCAAGTCGGCCCCGCTCGGCCTCGGCACCTCCCAGTCAGCCGAGCCGGCCTCGACTTCTCCAAGTCCGCCCCGCTTGGCCCGGCATCTCCAAGTCGACCGAGTCGGCTCCGACTTCTTCAACTCGGCCCGCTCGGCCCCGGCACCTCCAAGTCGACCGAGCCGGCCCCGACTTCTCCAAGTCAGCCTCGCTCAGCTCCGACATCTCCAAGTCGGCCAAGTCGGCCCCGACTTCTCCAAGTCGGCTCCGCTCGGCCCTGGCACCTCCCAGTCGTCCGGGTCAGCCCCGACTTCTCCAAGTCGGCCCCGGCATCTCCAAGTCGACCGAGTCAGCCCCGACTTCTCCAAGTCGGCCCGCTCGGCCTCGGCATCTTCGAGTCGGCCGAGTTGGCCCCGACTTCTCCAAGTTGACCCCGCTCGGCCCCGGCTTCTTCAAGCAGGCCGAGCCGGCCCCAACTTTCCTAAGTCAGCCCCGCTCGGCCCCAGCATCTCCTAGTCAGCCGAGTCGACCCCGACCATCCCTGGTCGGCCCCCCCTGGCATCTCCAGGTCGGCCGAGTCAGCCCTGCTTGGCCTCGGTGCCCTCAGGAGAGTCAAGGCAGTCCCGACTTTCCCAAGTTGGCCCCATAACGGTCCTGGCTGTTCAAGCCGCCATCCTGCTCGGCCTCGACGCCCTCAGGAGAGTCAAGGCAGTCCTGATTTTCCCAAGTTGGCCCCAGAACGGTCTTGGCTATTCAAGCCACCATCCTTTTGACCTGCGCCATTTGACACAACCAGGTCCAACCACCCACTGGCCGCTCCATTGATGGGACCAGACCTAATTACCCGCTAGCTCCACTGACTGATGGGACGTGGCTCATCAACCGTCATTTTTCCCTCTCTCCGATGGGACAGGACCCACCAACCGGCCCAGATTCACGTAACCCCATGAACCCCGCGGACATTCCCTTCTCACGGAACTCCACGTGGTTGTGCAGGTGTCAACCCCCTATAAAAGGATAAGTCCACTCAGAAACAAGGTATGCGAACTCATACGCTTTCTATTCTGATACCCAGATAGGGATTTCCCCTTTCTATGGACTCTTCTCATCCCAAAGAGGAGCTTGTCTGAGCTCTTCCTCAGCTGTGATCTTGGTTGCTGACTTGAGCGTCGGAGGATCCCCACCGGAGCATCCCTCCGGTCTTGGGACTTTTTTGTAGGCCATCCGATCAGACGTAGATTCGTTAATTAAGCAGCTCTCTTCTCCCGATATTCAAGACTGGTGATCGAACGTCATCAATAAGCGTCCTATCAATATTATAAATTTTTTTAAAAAAATCGGCAGCCGTTGCTTCCCCTCCCTCTCCTTCCACGATGCCATCCTCTACGTTCTCACCAATTAAAAATTCTTGATACTTAAGGTCAAGATCACTGGCTATATCCATGTATTTTACTTCAAGGATCCTCCTCCCCTTCTTTGACATCTCCGTCGTCTTCATCTTTGTCTTGGAGTTCTCTTCTTCTCCGCTGGGCTCCTCAAAATCTTGAACTCGATCTCACCCTCCTTTTGGGACATGGAGTTAGCGCACGCTGGCCCACTTGATGGGGACGTACGCCACGGCCCTCTCGATGGCGGCCATGACATTGTCGGCGATGGGGTTGCCGGCCACGGAGGAGGGCGGGCGGAGATTGTTTCTATTTTTGTAATCCAATAGCCAGCGCGCGCTTACCGGACCCTATAAACAAATAGTTCAATAAGAATGCCTCATGTAGAATCTCAAAAAAAAAAAAAAAAAAAAAAAAACGCTTGAGCATCGCCATGGATCAAATAGTTTTATACAATATTTATACGTTGAGGTTCTAAATTCATATATGAATATAAAATCCTAAAATGTACTATTTTTTTTCTCTAAATTCTTTAAAAATGATATAACTTATAAAATAATTTTTAATGGACCACATGTTGATTTAAAAAATAATGTTGTTTTTATTATATAATTTCTTAGGGATGGCAATAGGGATGGAGCGAGTATAAGAAAATGCATATCCATACCGTATATATAGTTATGCAAATAAAATTTTATGTTCATATTCGTACTTATTAAAATTATATAATATTCATATCTATTTATTATCCATATTCGCTTTATACCCTTTTATCTCGTTATCTTCGTATTATGTTTTCTTCCTTCAAATTTTAATTTCAGATTAATGTTTAAAACAATTGTGAGCTACTTTCCTTTTTTTTTCCTTAATTATTGGGGTTTAGTGGTTGAACAACAATGGATCTTCTTGCTAGAGAAATACTCTAAGCTTACCCTCTTTATTGCCCGTGATCAGATTGGCACAGCGGTAAGGCTTTTTGTCCCTCTCTCTTGGGAGAATATGGTTGAATGCTTCCTTTTCGCACTAAGACACGTCACATGAGACCCCTATGTGAGTCTTCTTGATCTCCTCATGAGATCAAAAGCCACAAAAACCTCTTCACGTCACGGGACTCCTTCGTTGGCATCCCACACGTCCCTGGAACACCACGAACTCCATGGCAAGGAAGATCACAAACTCCTAGACATGGAAAGAAGAAGGGAAGAAGGGAGATAAGATAAAGAGATGAGGAAGGAAATTATTTCTTGAGAGAACAAAATATGTTTTCATTTTATTCAAACCCTAAAAATCAGGGTTTAAATACATGCCCAAATGGGCTTGGCCTATAGTCAACAGAAACTTTCATGGACTAACCCAATGAAATTAAAATAACACCCAAGCTTGTGTACACCCGTGACTTGATTTAATCTCAACCCTTGGACCCATACCCAACCCAATACAAATTAGCCCAAATTGGGTCTTGATAGCACCACACCAGCCCAACAATCTCAACTTTGGTGCTTTTAAGGCCTCAACATGTTAGCCATGTCCATTAGTTGCAACAATGAGAAGCTGTTCCATGAAAGAACCTTGGTCAGTGCATCTACTGGGTCCTCCTTGGTATGTACCTTTATCAGCTTTACTTTACCTTCTTTCACCAGCTCTCTATAGTCAATGCATTCCTTCTGAAAGTATCCTTTGCCACTAGTTTTGCCTTATACCTGATACCCCCTTATTCTGAAGGACTTTTTTTGCACTGATAAACCTATTTGTAACCAATGGGTTTCTTCTTTTATGGCAACTAGACCAACTACCATGTATCATTCTTATGGAGAGACTGCATCTCCTCTACCTGAACTCGCCTATCTTTGTCCTGGCTGTTCTAGTTCTCCACAGCCTCCTCATAGGTGTAAGGGTCTCCATTTGATGTCACTAGGGTATATGACACCGAATCCTTGAAGTCGTATCGAATTGATGGTTGCACGTTCCTCCTGGGCCTATGTAGTGCAATCCCAGTATCAATCCTCTGCCCAATTGCATCTTACTGAGTCCTCTGCCTAGCTGTATATTGTTAAACTTTTTGGCTTCTGCCTCCTCTGTCAGTCCTCTCCACCTGAATCTCAAATCCTCTTGGTCCACTAGTAAATGGCACGACTGTATAGGAGGTCATCTGACTAGTGTTGTCTTGTTGCACCTCCTATAGCTCCTGCTGTGCATCTGTACCATCTTTTCTATGAAGGATCAAGCTCTCATCGAAGGTCACATATTTGCTGATGACAACCTTCTTCTCCAAGGGGTTCCATAGCCGATACCCCTTGCTCCGCTCTCTAGTACCAACATGCATATATGCCGTGCATCCAAACACCCTCAGATGGTTCAGGCTTGTCTTTCCTCCAGACCACATCTCCTATAGAATGCCCTCATCCAACCTGGTGTGCAATGATCGATTGATCAAGTAGCTAGCTATATCTACTGCGTCAACCCAGAACATCTTTGGAAGCCCTGCTGTAGCCTCAAGCATCTTGCCTTTTCCAATAGTGTTATGTTCATCCTTTTAGCCACCCCATTCTATTAAGGAGTTTCCATCACTGAGAAGTGCCTTTTGATGCCCGACTCCTCACAAAAACTCTGAAACTCTCTGCTAGTGTATTCCTCGCTATTATCTGACCTCAAACACTTCACACTCCTTCCTCGCTCCTTCTTCACCTCAGCCTTCCATATTTTGAACTTGGTGAAGACCTCTAATTTTTATTTCATGAAGTAGATCCATAGCTTCCGTGAAAAATTATCTATCAGTGTCAAGAAGTATCTGACTCCGTTCCTTGTAGAAACTGGGGCTGGTTTCCAAACATCTGTATGTACTAGCTCCAGGAGTTCTACACTCCTAGCTGTGTTGACTGAGAACTGCACTCTCTTTTGCTTCCCCTTTTGACATGGCTCAGAGATCTCCATAACTCCACCACTCAGGTTTGGAAGCAACCCTCTCTTGCTTAGTTCTTTCATCTCCCTATTTTCATGTGGCTAGGCAGTAATGCCACATCTTGTACACATCTTGAGGATCCTGTTTCACAGCCGCTGTCATAGATTTTTTAATCACCATAGAGCCCTCCAACTTGTATAGGTTGTTATCCATCCTTCTCCCTCTCATCACAACCATAGCTCCATTGGAGATGTTCAAAACTCCACTCCTGGCATGACTGCTAAAGTTGTATCCAGTCTACTCCAAGTACCCTAGTAACACTAAATTCTTTTTGAGTTATGGGACATGCTTTACGCTGGTAAGAATGTGCACCATGACATCAAACATCCTCATCCTCACTGTGTCAATCCTTACCACCTTGTAAGGGTGATCATCTTCAAGAGTCACACTCCCCTTATCAACATCTATGTAAGTGCTAAACCATGACCGATTGAGAGTATAATGATGAGAACAAGCTGAATCCAGGGTTCACATCTCTGTGTTGTGCCTGTGACCATCTGATACCATCAAGCGATCATCCTTCACCTCTTGGGCTATAATTGTACTCACAGATTCAAATCCTCCCTTTTCTTCCTTCTTATTTTTTCTCTTAGGATAGTCCCTCTTGAAATGTCCTACCTCACCACACTTATAGCACTTAACCTCTCTCTTACCTTTTCTAGACTTTAACCATTCTCTATGCCTGCTTCTCTCCTTGTCTCTACCTAACCTTTTCCCCACTAATAGATCCTCCTGGAGAATAGCTTCATTGGTCATCTTCTCATTCTGCTAATTCATCCGAAACACCGAGACAATATCTTCATAGAATAATGTCTCCTTCCCTTAGAGCAGCATCATGACCAATGAGTCATATGATGTAGGCAGTGAATACAGTAGTAGTAGTGCCTTATCTTCCTCCTCCATCTTGACCCTGACATTCAGCATTACTCATCTAATCGAACACCTGGATGTGACCCAACACATCTCCACCTTCTACCATCTGAAGGTTGTAGAGACGCTTCTGCAACATTAACTTGTTGCATATTCTTCCCCATGTAGAAGGTGTGCAACTTCGTCTAGAGTCCCTTCGGGGTCTTCTCATCTAGCACTGAATAGAGGACTAAATCTGCTAGACATCCTCTGATCGTTGAACATGCTTTCTTCTCCAACAACATTCACTGTTTGTCTGTCATCCTATCTAGCATTTCCTCTAAAGCCAGATCTAAACCCTGCTGCACAAGAAGGTCTTCTACCCGGACTTTCCACATGGAGAAACTTTCTTTCCCATCAAACTTCTCAAAATCTATTTTTATACTACTATCCATGGCTAGATCTCAATCAAAAATAGTACAAAATTTTTAAAAATTAAGAGGTATCTTGATGAGGCCTTGCTAAAATTTTTTAGTCCTTTGAAGATATTCAAATTCCGCCTTCCTGAACCAGACTCTGATACCAACTATTGGGTTTAGTGGTTGAACAACAGTGAGATCTTCTCATTGGAGAAATACCAAGCTTACACCCTTTGTTGCCAGTGATCAGATTTGTGCAGCAGTAAGGCATCTTGTCCTTGAACCCCTGGTCATGGGTTTAAATCACCGGGATTAGTCTTGGAATACCACGAACTCCATGACAGGAAAGATCACGAACTCCTAGACATGGAAAGAAAAAGGAGAGAATATTCAAACCTTAGAAACTAGGGTTTAAATACATGCCCAAATAGGCTTGGCCCAGAGTCAACAAAAATTTTCATGGACTAATCCAATGAGATTAAAATAACCCCCTAAGGCCGTGTATACCCATGACTTGATTTAATCTTAACCCTTGGACCCACACCTAGCCCAATACAAGTTAGCCTAATCTAGGCCTTGATAACACCACACCAGGCCTAACAATTCCAAGCTGAACAAATAAACCAAACCAAGAGAAATTATGGCCAATATTTTTTTTAAAAGTTCGAAACCATCACTATAGGAATTCTTAGAATAGGTGACACTAAAAAAATCATTTTTTAACACTAAAAAGCATCATAAAATAGCATCTCAACACTTCTTGAAGCGTTGAGAAACTAGAAGTGAAGATGAAATATCTTGATGCATTTAAAAAGCATCGGGAGTAGCTTGCCGATGCTATACATTTAAAAAGCATCGGAAGCAGCTTGCTGACGCTTTATAGCGTCGGCAAGCTAAAGCGTCAGCAAGCTTAAATGGTCCCGATGCTTTTACAAAGCATCCGGACTCCCAATGCATTTTTTTAAATAAATACAAATAAATTTTTTTTAAAAGCATCAAAAAATATTTTTTTAAAAATAAAATAGTAAATAAAAAATTTAAATTAAACATGTACAATGCAATTAAGATAAAATCACATTGCATACCTAAAATTTATATTAAACCTGTATAGTATAATTAAGATAAAATTTATATTAAACCTGTTATATTTAAAAAAATAACAAACATAAAATCAAAATTGGGCCGATGCTTTCCATAATTTTAAAATTAAAGTATGTACAAATTTATATTAAACTTGTACAATGCAATCATAACAAACATAAAATCACATTGTATACATTCTTCACATCGAAATTAAAATTTCAAATATAAATTTCATTACAATCAACTAAGAGATAGTTTGTTACAATTTAAAGTTTAACAAAATTTAAAAAAATATGAAATGGAAGATATAAAATAAAAAATCTAAGGTTAATGATTTGTAGGAGAAAGGTCATCACCCTGTCCATGAGGATCTGATGCTCCAAGAGCCTATAAGAAAAATTAAAAATATTTAATTTACAAAACTAACAATGACAATATATTAGACAAATAATTGATTTAATATAAAAATATATATTTAATAATATATGTATTTACCTAATATGAAACAAACATCTGTATGATAGATGTAAGCATTTAATATGCTTTCTCATGGAATTCATCGCTACTTTGTCGATGGCACGACTCCGTTGCATCTTCCTCATCGCTGCTCTGTCGACGACATGACTCTATTGCGTCTCCTCTATCGTTACTCTATCGAGGGTATGGCTCTATCGCATCTCTTCATCTCCTGCTCAAGTCTATGAATACGTGTATCCTGAACACCATTTGCAGCATCACGTGTATGTCTACTCGCCGCAATAACTGAGTGGGGGTGACTCCAACTCCATAACCCCTCACTCGACCGTAGCGTTCGAGCCCCATCAGCTCCGTAAACACTTTGGCCTCGATGCGATTACTCTATAGATGCTGTAAGTCATCGACACGCTCAGTAATAAGAGCTGTAGCTCTTTTTGTATTAATTTAGAAAAATTAGTTAGATTTATTAACTAACAAAATCAAATTAAAATCATTGCATGAAATAAATTGTAATAAATAATTATATATAAGTCCTTCGACTCATCTTTGACAAAAGTGTCATCATAGTGAATATGAGGCATTCGTTAAAACTTTACCTCACCAGGTTTCCGTCTATGCTCATCCATTTATAAGAAAAATTATAATTTGTAAATAATTTAAGTATCGCGATGCATATATATGTATCGAGATACTTATGTGTATCACGGTATACATGTTTCATTATATAATTTTACTAAAGTAAACACAAGTAAAAAGACTAATTTACATATTTTTAAATCACAATAATTTAGCCTCACCAATTAAGTTGTCTCGTCTCAGGTTTACTATTTCTGTTACCATTTTGGAGTTTATCTTTCAGATTGATATTGTAGAAGCTAGTCAGATAGGTTTTTGGCAGAGTAGGTGCAGTAACATCAGAGAGAGAGAGAGAGAGAGAGAGAGAGAGAGAGAGAGAGAGAGAGAGAGAGAGGTCAACAGGGCTTGCAGCATCTACGTAGAAACTTAGTGATGGCTATTGTAATATGATTATGTCTTCTTGCTCTCATTTGTCAGTTTTGGTGGATTTTTAACAACAGTGTTTGGCAATGAGTTAACATAGGCTGGAGTCTTTTCTTTGCTCGCCTGATTTTGGCTGCTCCACTGACATCCTGGCGTTTGTGATATCTTAATTAGAAGGCATGCTGGTATAACTTCTGTACATTTATGAAAAATAAATTAAATTATGGGTGGAGGTTTGATTTTTCCTTTCTGCTAGGAAATAGATTTTGGCCCTGATCAGATGGATGTGGGCTTTTAGCTTGTATAATAGAAAATATAAAGGGCTTTTAGCTTCTAGCAAATCCTAAGGTGGAGGAACAATATGTGACCAGCCAGCATTTAAATAAGAAATTCAAAGCTTATGTTGTTCTGGGAGAATGGAAAAATTCAGCAAATTAATTTCCTACATGCTGCCAGAATGTGCTGTAAGGGTTGCTGCATACAGTATGGTCCATTGGAATCACATGTTGTCTAACCTTATTACCTACCCTTTGTGATACTATTGTCTTCTGAAAGATACTCAAATATCTTACTCCAAGAAACTTATAAGTTGAACTACTGATCATTTGGATCCTTAGAGGCACTATAACGATTTTTTAATTAGACTACGTCTAAAAAACATAGTCTTGTTATATATAGACTACGTTTTTTAAACCATAGTTTAGGTGATTGTAGTTAAAAGTGTGAGTGTAGTATCACATCTTTCCCAAGTTGTTAATGCAAGGGACAACCGAGTTTGCCTAAGCGCTCAATCATCTCGATCATGTACAATACATGATCAGTGACCGAGGTTCCATCATGCATCTGTGCGCTGTAGATAGCAAAAGAGACCTTGTACCTTCAACATCGTCTGGTGTCCCAAAGGATTCCTTCAACTTTTGAAGAATTTTCTTTGGCTGGGCTTCCTCAAATTTGTGACTGAACTCGTCGTTCATCGCTGCTAGCATTACGCATTGGATAGTGGTCCGATCAGAGAGCCACTTCTGATAAGTATCCCTGACCGAACCTCGAGCATTAGGAGCAGGGACTTCAGGTGCTGGATCTGTTATCACATAAATGATCAATTCATGCTCCAGGACAATTCTGAACCTTCGATACCAGCTATCAAAGTTGGGACCCATAAGTTTTTCATTGTCAAGCAACGATCAGAGCGACAAATTGGTAGACATTATCTGAAAGGAAAACCAAAAACCTATTATTGTATATGAACTATTAAAGACATGGACTCTAGTCTTAAATGCCCTCCCACTATTTTATTCAGACGGGTAGCCTCTAATTCCAATCCGAGGAATTACTCTTAATTTCTTAGTGGGTACTAGAATCCAATAGATAATACATGAGCCCGACTTTGGCCGGCTCACCCATGCACATCTAAAGGTAGGTTTTTTAACCGATTACTTCTCCAAGTAACTTCTAGTAATTAATTTTGCCCCAAAATGCACTTCAATCGACCTTTAGACCTCCTATTGAAGGTCCTGGTTAGGTCCAACCATTAACATGATAAAATTCAATGCTTCTAACCAACGAATAGTCAAGCCCGACTTTGGCCAGCTCACCTGACTATCGTTAAGAGAGTCACATTGAGCCATCATATTAAGATTGGCAATTCCAATAGTTTGATGAACATTTGACCTTTGGATCTACCAATGATCATCCAATTACTGGACCCATTACCATCCAATTAATGGAAGGCTAAGACTTAGTTATCTCCATAACTTTATCTTTTTAAGGACCTAAAAATTTAGAGGGTTTTACATTAAAGTGTGACATATGAAAGAGAACATATGAACCATAATCCAGAATCCTCCCACTAAATTGTAGAAGGATTCATGAACAATTAGTCCATGTGCACCAAAATCAGTTATACTGATTCACCATAGGTGACATGGGCTAGTTCGAATCATTGGCTATTCAATCAATTCTGATCAACCACATTTTTTAGGTAAGTGAGATATCATGGGATGGGTTCATCAGATTTGATTAGATTAGCGAAAAGACTTAGGCTCACCACTGAGCCAAAAATTAGATCCATTTAGATTTATGGACTGATCAATCTAACTAATTAGGGAGATCAAAAGAGAATGTAACCTAATTCAACTTTTGATTAGATTTAAGTTCTCTTTTTAGTCCAATTAATCTAAACTTAGGTCTAACCCAATTAAGGATCTAACTCAAGCTAATCCATGACCCTTAAAGCTTATGCAAATGACTTGAGATCTTCAAATCACATTTCTAGATCTCTTTGTCATTTAAGATAATTTAATTTTTCAATTAAATTCAACAAACATTTAAATTAAAACAGTTTCAATTTAACATGTAAAATAAATTTTAAAAATTAAAATAATTTATGATTATACCATCCAAAAATAAGATTAAAATAGTTTTAATCTATATTCTCATCACTTTTCTTCTTTATGAGTCATGACACAAGTGGCATCCCTATACGCCATAGGAGACCCCATTGAATAGGAAGAGAAGGTTTTAAACCCTACTTCTTTCCTATGATCGGACGGCTTGGTGAATCCACCTAATCCAAGTACTAGGCTTCCTACCAAAATAGCCTTCAAGTGCTCTTAGCAGCCTATTGCACTCTTCGAGTCGTGGGTAGTTAGGCATCACACATCGAGGTACTACCAGTAGCCTTCCTCATTGGTGCGTCTTTGATATCCCTACCAGACGTTCGTTGGGCACAATGATCCGAGGTATAGTCTATTTAACTTTTTGTAATAGTGAGGCTTTAGAATTTTGACAGAAAGGAGAATGATATAGAAAATAGATAAAAGAAGTATTTGTAGAGTTCTAGCTGAATGGATGTGTAGAACAAAGGTGCCACTAGTTTGTCATATTAATATGTGCCATACAATTGTGTGTAGAGTATGTAACATGTTAGGCAAGTAGACAAATGGGAGAATGCTGAGGTGGATCCATAATAATATTGGCAAGACCACGAAGGATAAGATGTGATATATTCTTGTTATGATTTATTTTGCATCAAGGTCTCCTTTCAATTTTAAAATGAGATTTATGTGTATCATGGTACACATGTATCATGATACGTATCGCGATACATTGTCCACGATACATAACTCAGGTTTTATTATAATAAGTAAATGCTTTGATATAAATAATATAATTTATAGTTTAAGGAACATACAAACCCTTGTCTAGCTTGCACATAGCTCTTGGATCCCGATGTATGGGGAACATACAGAGCTGCTCGTGCAGCTTTACCAATATCAGAATATATCTGCAAAACAAATAAATATGCTTGTTATATTTCAAAAGTAAAGTATACATATATGTATATGTATATATGTATATATATATGTATATGTATATGTATATGTATATATATATATATATATATATATATATGTATATGTATATATGTATATATGTATATATGTATATATGTATATATATGTATATATGTATATGTATATATGTATATATATATATATGTATATGTATATGTATATATATATGTATATGTATGTATATGTATGTATATATATATATGTATATGTATATCTATATATGTATGTATGTATGTATATGTATAATAAAAATTAAATATTTTAATAAAGTATCTTAAAAAATTAAATTACAAAATATCTGTACCCTCTTGGAGAACTAGTAATGAACCCACTCCATCCATTGATGAGGGGGTACATCACGAGGACAACTACCAACTACCTGCTCCTTAGTCATACCCAACAACTTGTACTTCATCTTTAATATGCTTTATATCTTTTTATTTCCGGTTAGAGACTTCAATAGAAAATCATGAGAGGATGAGGAAGTACAAACTTGGACTAAAAATAATAATTATTGTTAAGTGAAGTAAATGAAATAAAATATAGCATAATATGTCAACTATACAAAATAAGAAATGTTTAGATTCAATTAATTACCTGTACAACTCGTAGAATCTCAACTTTATAAGTGAAAGCATATCATTTCACTTTGCATAACTCAGTGGACAAAGCTGATGCCTTCATGCAACTGTCTCTAAAAAGGAACTCAATAAGCTAGCTGCTTTTTTAATTGGCTATCCTAGCTGATTGCACTCAACCACTATCTTCTCATCCTCGCGCATCTGCCAAACATTCTGTACTACTATGGGTCCACGTCTGCGTATAACACTCTCAGATTTGTCTGCATAAAAATAGATATAAGTAAACTATAATAAAAAGTATAAAATAATTTTATATAAATATAATAAAATATAAATTATCCTGAATGTGTAGCTCATCATCTCCTACACTGATAGTAGGATTATGCTGCCCCGAGGATGATGGACCTGCAGTAGACTGCTGTGCCAAAGGACTGGATGCAACATTCGGTACTGAAGAAGGATCAGTATGAACCTGCTGTGCTGAAGCAGAAGTATCGGTCTCTGTCTGCTAGCGTGGCATAATGTCACCTATCATAAATGAATCTTGAACATGATTTTGATCACTTTACCATGAGTTGATCGTGTGGTAATTTCTCTTATCTATGATCACTTTCCTGTCTATATTATTGAGTTACAGAAACGACTAGAAGCTTGGAATGAAACCAGCCTTTTCTCTCTCCTTGCAAAAAATGGCCTCTAGGGTTATAAATTTATTAGGACATGAATTGGATGTTGCCAAACCGAACTCATGTGCATGCTTCATGGTTGTTGATGATAACTTAAATGTGCCTTTCTTCCAATTAAATATAATAATTTATAAAAAATTTAATTGAGTATACTTGTTTTAGTTCAACTAACATTTCGATCTCGTGAATGCATAATAAATTAATTAATTAAATTTTTTTATAAAATTATATATATATTAACCTAAAAAAGAAATATTATTATATACTATATATAAATAAAAAATTTCATGCAGATTAAGCGGTGAAATAGTAACTTTTCAATTGCTCAATTAATAATAAATTAATTAATAAAAAAATTATAACTCAAATACATACCTTTTTATTTATTGCATGTTTTTGGGTATATTACCAATATATTTCTCAACCAAAAAATTCCATCCTCTCTTACTATATATATATATATATATATATATATATATATATATATAGCACATGCGTGACTCCTCTGCACTAGAGTTAACTATTAAAAGATGTCAAAGAATAGCTCTTATAATTTTTTTTTGTCTATATTCATCATTAATTGATTAAAAAACTTTAATGAGTTAGTATCTTTAATTAAAAATTTATATAAGTTAATATTTTAATTAAAAACATTATACTCAAATCATTATTGATGATCTGATTTATGATTAATAAAGAATGTACTTAATTATTTTTAAATTTAAAATAATGTCATTTTAATCGCATTACTCCTGTTTTCTTTTTCCCTATAACACTGCCGCATGATTTTTATTTTAATTTTAATAGTTAATAGCACGATATGATGCAGGGGTTGAGCAATGTCTAAACGTAGAGATTAAAAACAATAACTAACGTGATTCATAATCTTACCATCTGCCCCTTTTTTATTATATCGAAAGAAGCACCGTTCCCCCCCCCCCCCCCCCCCCCCCGGCCCTTTTTTTTTCTCCCTTGTAACACTGTCCAATAATTTTTATTTAATTTTAATAGTTAATAGTACGATGATGCAGGGGTTGAGCAAAGTCCATCGTGGAGAGTTCAGGCCAGTACCTTTGGACGCATGATTTTGATTCCCAACGACTTTTTTTTCTTTGCCTGATCAAGCAGGATTCACAGGGGCTACTATCAGTTGGTACCGAGGTGGGCTTATATTGCGTACCAAATCTGATTATCCCGAAATCAGATTGTGTTCACTAACGAGATAGCTTCATCCCACCGGATTGTCAGGTCTGCTACCTCCTTATCCGCCGAGTATACTTTTCATCAGAGTAATCTTGATTTTGCCAGCCCTGGCCATTGGGTCTCCCATGCTGCTTCGGCAGCGCACCGGCATACGGTATTTATCTCTTGGGAGCCCCCTCCTTTAGGGTTTGTCAAAATCAACTTTGATGGGAGTGTTCGAGGCAGATATGCGGGATCTGCTTTCGTGATTAGGGGGTCGGATGGCACGATGCTTGCGGCTGGTGGATTTTGGCTTCTTGACTCTTCTGTTTCCCTTGCTGAATTGTATGCGGCATGGGCTGGTATTTCTTATGCCCTTCGGAGCCTTGGTGTCCAAAGGCTTATTATTGAGGAAGACTCTGCTATGGTTATCAGTTGGATCCGTCAGGAGTCTACTGATCATTGGCCGTCCATCCCCTTGTTCAGTAACGTCCGATCTCTTCTCTAGGGCACTGACAGTGCCCAGATTCAGCATATCTACAGGGAAGCCAACTCAGCTGCAGATTGGATTGCCGCTAGAGTGGCATATCACTCTGGCTTTTGAAGCTGGAAGTAGGGCGACCCTTGCCCTATTATCCTTATCCAAATTTTGTATTTCAATATTTCGAGTTTGACTCACCCTATAATGATGTGATCACCCGTCTGTATATATATAAAAAAAAATTCATCGTGGAGATAAAAAACAATTAACGTGATTCATGACCTTGCTGTCGGCCCCCTTTTTTTATTATATCGAAAGAAGCGTCGTTTATTTTTCTCCCTTGGAACACTGTCGCAATAATTTTTATTTTAATTTTAATAGTTAATAGCACGATATGACGCAGGGGTTGAGCAACGCCTATCGTAGAGATAAAAAAAATAACTAACGTGATTCATGATCTTCTATCTACCACCATATTTATTATATCGAAAGAAACAATAATATTCTTTCCGTCTTATCATTAATATCTAAAATCCAAACCCATCTATCCAAAGAAACAATAAGATTCTCTCTTACCGCTGCTCTCCGCTCTTGGTCCATTCTCCATATTCTCCGTTTTATCATTATCGATCTAAAATCCAAAACCCATCAATCAGCAACCTAAATCATGATCATGCATTCATGCTCATTGTTTTGAATGTTTTCGCTTATTTTTTTATGAAAGTACTATAACTGTTAAAAGAGAAAGAGATAGCAGACACTAAAACCTATTTTAATATCTCACCTATAGAGTAAGGTAACTTTTTCATCTGTGCTGCTTCTCAATGATCTTATGCAAGAAGGATCACTTAAAATCATTGCGTAATTCGATGTTGTTAAATTTGTTCTTGATGTTAGTTTTTTCTTATTAAGTGTATCAATTAGATACAATTAAGATGATCCTATATTCGAATATTCGATATCTAGAGATTACATGAATTCAAAATTTGAATCTACGATTAAGTTAAATATCCCTCAACCATATCCATTTGAAGTGCCCTCTGTAATGGATAGATATGACAAAAAGCAAAATAAAACGGAAAGGTCCTTGCGCCTAGTTTCTACGAAAGTTTTACACTATCGCTTAGAGAGACCGTAAGGTATGAAAGAGCCTTACCTTGATCAATCCATTTGCGTGGATCAATGGCTGGAGGTATTTATGTATTTATTCATTGTTTACATTTTATCATGATAAATTTATTGGTCTTATATTTTGCATATTTGATATGCATGTTATTTAATCTGATAAACATGAAATAGGATCAATATATTTTAGTCTATCATTTGGTATCAGAGCCTATAAAAATACCTCTGCTTTGTTTATTAGGATTGTTTTCATTAATCTACAGATCTAATAAATCACTGTGAAACAATCATTATATCATTTATTTAATAAAGAGGGCAACCATTCTTGGTCTCTATTTCTCTCATATAGAGATAGTCGAAATGGGAGGCTATTGGTAGTACCCTGGATTATTTGATCCAATGGGCATATGGTGGTAGGGATATTAGGGATGTACCATAAGAAAGGCTATTAGTAGTACCTTGGGCATTTGACCTAACTACCTATATATCGAAAGAGTTAATAGGTCACCAGAAGACTGTTGTATCCATCAGATTTAGTTCTATTGTTCTTTTATTCTTAAGTATGGTTTAAATAAAGAAAAACTAATAAAAGTTTAAAGAAAGGATGATGGCATGGTGTTAAGGGTTTGGATTCTTAATCCAAAACCTCAGTTTGAATCACCATAGTTTATTTCCCTTTTTTTATTTTTGGCTTACCATGGCTATCAACATGGAGAGAGAGCTTTATTTTGGCTTACGGATGAAACACAAATCCCTTTATTAGTGGGAGACGCCTAGGATACAGAAAGATCCTTTCTTGAGCGGTGGAGCACAGATTTTTTGCATGCAATGCATTTTTTTGGAAGATGTGCGATTGAGGTCCACGTGGTGGGCCGTACAAGAATTAAAAAAAATGGTATGGACACCTCGCCTAGACTGAGCCAGGCAACTAGGCTGGCCCAGGCACCCGCCTGGCCTAGGCCGCCCAGCCTGGGCTGCGATCGGCCAACCCAGGCACAGGTTGCCAGCCCAGCCCACCCAGCCTAGGCTACGGCCGACTAGCCCAAGCGCCAGGCTATGCTGCACCCGCCTGGGTCGCCCGCCCAGCCTGGCCACACCCATGTTAAGAAACTTTTGGGGTGATTGAGAAATTTTGTGTTGAGAATAAACTATTAGGCATAAAATTTAAATAATATCTAAGCGATAAACAATTGAATAATTTAGGAGTAGCCACAATATCCTTAATTATAAAATTGTATAATAAAGTTAATGAATCACATAAATAATAGACATTAATTATAATTAATTATATGAATATAATAAAATTTATTTCATAAAAAATTTTATTATATTGTATAATTAATTAGGATAAATATCAAATTATATTTTATCTATACATAGGAATTAGAAAGAAGAACATAATTTGTTGTTTTCATACAGACTTAAGTGAATCTAATTGAATTAGAGCTTTAACCCACAAACAAATTTTATGTTAGTAGATTATTGTTTTCTAAATGCATGATTACATTGGTAAAGCATTTATTAGCCTCAATTTTTGATAATAAGCATGTATGTTTAATTTTGCAGTTATGCAAACTTATAAATTTCTCTGATATAAAATGTGACATATACCTGAATTGAGGGGTGATAACTATAAAGTTTGAAAGAAGAAAATTCTCCTTCATCTGGGGTGGATAGACATGATTATGCTATAAGGAAGGATAAACCACTTTTAGTAACTCAGACCAGCACTCCTAGTGAGATTGCGATTTATGAAACGTTAGGAGCGATCTAATCACTTGAGTGTATGTTCATAAAGATAAAAATCTATGTTGGTATACGTGGTTCAGTCGATAAGCAGAATATATCAGGGAGCTACTAAAGGCCATGATAAGCAATTCAATATTTCAGACAAAGCTCTGCTAGTAACCCTAATATTGAAGTTGTCATCCTGAGGCTCACTGGAGTGAGAGGTGTGCGTGAGTACATTATTGCAAATGAGGGATATTGCAGCTTAACTGAAGACTTTTGAGGTTGAAATGTCTGAGTCCTTTCTGGTGCACTACATTTAAACACCCTTTCCACAACATTATGGACTACTTAAGATATCTATAACACACATAAGGAAAAATGGTCAATTAATGAACTTTTGGTCATGTTATTCAAGAAGAGGGTAGACTGGTGATGAAATTGGGTGAGAGTGCAATGCTGACTACAAATGGAAAGGATGGACATAGGCTAAGAAGAAGGGTAAAAGCAAAATACCATCTCAATTGAAATTAAGAAGGGAATCCAAGTGTTTCTTCTATAAGAAGAAGGACAATGAAGAAGGATTGCATCAAGTTCAGACTTGGCTTGAAAAGAAAGGTAAAACAATCTCACTGGTCTGTTATAATCTAAATGATTGATGTTATTTATAACACATGGTGGATTGATTTTGATTCTATAATCCATATTTGCAATACTTTGCAAGGTATGCAAAACCTAAGGAAGCTAGTGGGAAGTGAGCAGTATATCTCTTTAGAAAACAAGATGCGCTCACATGTGGAAGCTATAGGGGCATGCACTTTAGTTCTTTGTAGTGGTTTTATTTTAAATTTGGAAAGAACCTTTTATGTACCTAGTTTTTCTAGGAATTTAATTTAATTTCAAGACTTGTACCTTTGGATTATTCCTTTAACTTTTAGATACTTCTTCCAGGTTTATATTATAAATTTGAACTTGTTGGGAATTGTACTTTGTCTGATAATCTTTTCTATAATTTATAAAATGATACACTCATGATGATGTTAGGGCTGACATAAAAATATGTGTTGTAAATGATAACTCTTTTATGTTATGGCACCGAAGATTGGGACATATCTCTATAGATAGAATCAAGAGGTTAGTGAATGAAAGAGTACTCAGTACTTCAGACTTTACTAACTTTAACACTTATGTGGACTGCATTAAGGGCAAGCAGACCAACAGTTAAAGAAAGGTGCCAAGAGGAGTTAAGACCTATTAGAGATCATACACACGGATATTTATTATCTGGATATGGATTTTTATGATTTCGAAATACTTTATCTCCTTCATAATGATACTCACAATTTATGTATCTGTACTTTGCTTCAAAATAAAAATGAAGCATTGGATGTCTTTAATGTTTTAAGGCAGAAGCAGAGACATAATATGGAAAACCAATCAAAATTGTGAGATATGATAGAGAAGGAGTATATGGGAGATACACTAAAGATGGATAAATGCCTTGTCCATTTGCAAATTTTTTCAAGAACATGGATTGTTGCCCAATACAGTTTACTTGACTCACCTGATCAATATGGTGTAGTAGAAAAAAGGAACCAAACATTGATGGACATTGTGAGGAGTATGATTAGCAGCTCCAAACTACCTAAGTCCTTGTGGACAGAAGCGCTCAAGATGGCCATGTACATTATGAATCGGGTTCCAACCAAGGCTATTTCCAAAATGCCATTTGGTTATTTAAAGGTTGAAAATCAAGTTTGTGACAATGTACGCA